>PVIW01002458.1:0-218274 GCA_004026585.1 Noctilio leporinus
ACAGCAACTGTCTGCCTCATGTCACGGACAGCAAAGTGGCCCAGAGGAGGATAGTCAGAGAAGCTCTCAACACACATGGGCTTGCCAGGAACCATATCTACAATGGCAGCATCACCAGATTTCAGAAACTTTGGACCATCTTCCAGCTTTTTTCCAGAACGACGATCAATCTTCTCCTTCAGCTCAGCAAATTTGCAAGTGATATGAGCTGTGTGACAATCCAAAACTGGTGCATATCCGGCACTGATCTGGCCTGGATGGTTCAGGATAATCACCTGAGCTGTGAAGCCAGCTGCTTCCATTGGTGGGTCATTTTTGTTGTCACCAGCCACGTTGCCACGACGAACATCTTTAACAGACACGTTCTTGACGTTGAAGCCCACATTGTCCCCGGGAAGAGCTTCTCTCAAAGCTTCATGGTGCATTTCAACAGACTTTACCTCAGTTGTAACATTGACTGGAGCAAAGGTGACCACCATGCCAGGTTTGAGAACACCAGTCTTCACTCGGCCCACAGGGACAGTACCAATGCCACCAATTTTGGAGACATCCTGGAGGGACAGACGCAGGGGCTTGTCAGTTGGACGAGTTGGTGGGAGGAGACAATCTGGAGCTTCCAGCAGTGTGGTTCCACTGGCACTGCCATCTTTACGGGTGACTTTCCATCCCTTGAACCAAGGCATATTAGCACTTGGCTCCAGCATGTTGTCGCCATTCCAACCAGAAATTGGCACAAACGCTACTGTGTCGGGGTTGTAGCCAATTTTCTTAATGTAGGTGCTGACTTCTTTAACAATTTCCTCCTATCTCTTCTGGCTGTAGGGTGGCTCAGTGGAATCCGTTTTGTTAACACCAACCATCAGCTGTTTCACACCCAGTGTGTAGGCCAGAAGGGCATGCTCCCATTCTTGGAGATGCCGGTTTCAAATTCACCAACACCAGCAGTGACAGCACAGTCAGCCTGAGGTGTGCCTGTAATCATGTTTTTGATGAAGTGCCTGTGTCCTGGGGCATCAACGATGGTCACGTAATACTTGCTGGTCTCGAATTTCCACAGGGAGATATCGATGGTGATACCATGCTCATGTTCGCCTTTCAGTTTATCCAAGACCCAGGCATACTTGAAGGAGCCCTTGCCCATCTCCGCAGCCTCCTTCTCAAATTTTTCGATGGTTCATTTGTCAATCCCACCACTTTTGTAGATCAGATGGCCAGTAGTGGTTGACTTGCCGGAATCTACGTGTCCAATGACGACGATGTCGATGTGAGTCTTTTCCTTTCCCATTTTGGCTTGATTTAGGGGTGGTTTTCACGACACCTGTGTTCTGGCGGCAAACCCGTTGCGAAAAAGTTGGTATCAGTTTTTAAATCTTTAATTAACATTTCATATGCAATCTCTTCATTTATCCCACACACAAATCTATCAAATGTTAACTACTTGGAAGGCTCTAGGTTAGGCTGATCCAGGCACCCAAATTCAAGAGATAAGCTGCTTGAACTTGATGCATCTGAAAAGTAGAATGCATTGCTTTCTCCCATCATATGCCCCCTCTTCCACCCATCCTTATTATTGACACTCTCTTTTGAACACTTGGGCCAGGAAACTTAATTCATCTACAGCTCATTCTTTAATGTTATCCCATGTATGCTTCCCTTCACCAAGTTCTATTATTTTTTTCCTGACAAACAGCTCTCATAGTTATTTCTATTCTTGGCTGGGCAGACATCCTGGGATTCTACTTTCTAGCTTTCTGAGGCTTCCCAAAGTTCCAAATCATATCCTTTGGTTGTGTGTGAAATTAGAATTCTTGTAACGTGTCAGCTGATATTATGTGCCCAGACTTCTTCTGAAAGTAGGGGTGGGAGATTTTGATGCAACTTCAGGTCATATCAAAATTAGTTTCTATTTGTTTCTCTTCCTCTCTCCAATTCTTTCTATCATTCTTTTTCTTATTAGGTACCTCTTTTGAATCTCTGGCATGGGTTTGTCTTTGAGTCCCTACTTAGAGGTTACTGGTAAAATTGCCTTGGTTTTCACCATTATTTTGTGGTGGTTATTGTTAACTATGTTTGGCTGTTGAGAAAGGAGGAGAGGAAGATTATTTCCTCTTCATTCTGTTACCTTTATGATGATGAAACAGCCACTATTCTTAACCTGTTTCTTCACTCCCTCACCAGATGGTATAATAGCTCATCATCAACCTCAGAGGATAGGTTCCAAGACCCACAGTGGATGCCTGAAACCTTGGATAGTACTGAATCCTGTATATATTATGTTTTGTTCTTGTTCATGTATACCTATGATAAAGTTTAATTTATAAATTAGACACAGTAAAAGATTAACAACTAATAATAAAAAGAGCCATTATAACAATACAAGGTCTGTCCAGAAGGTATCCAGCCATGTAATACAAAAAATAGAGACACTTATTGAAGAAGATACAAGATACAAAAAACATTGTACCTAGGGCAATGATGCCTCAGTCCTCTTCCAAGTAGGCACCTTGGGACCTCACACAGTTCTCCCAATTGCCATCAGATGTCCTGTCATATTTTCCTGAATCTCATTGATGGTCTGAAATCTCTTCCCTTTCAAAGGCAGTTTTAGTTTTGGGGAAAGCCAAAAATCACAGGGCACCTAATAGGGGCTGTATTGGGGCTGAGTCACTTGGGCGGTTTGATGCTTTGCCAAAAAACTGCACAAGACGTGATACATGAGTGGAAGTGTTGTCATGATGAAGCTGCCAGCCACAAAACTGCCTGTAGCTGCCACCTTCTGAATCATCCAAATAGTTTCCACAGAGGAATGTGCAAGCTTAATGCAAAATTTGATGCATATCCATTGTTCTACTCAGTAATTTTTTAAAGTGATTGACATACAATACACATTGCTTATGGAAGGGCATCTACTGCCCCCACTAATTGGTACAGTAAAGTTGTCATTGTTCACTTGTGTGCATTCTAGTCTCTTCTCCTTGGCTGCCAGGATATATAGATGTTGCACAAACCATTCTCATTATATTAACAATGCTGGACTTTTTCTGGACAGACCTTGTATTACACTATAATATAAATTATATTAATGTGGCCTCCCTCTCTCTCTTTGGAGTTTTATACTTTGAGATCATGATTGAACACAGGTAACTGAAACCATGGAAAGCAAAACCACAGATAACTGGGGGGGTGGGCAGGCCTCTGACCTTCCTGGACTTTAACTCCAACCACTCCAGTTATACCACATAAAATGGCAGATTAGTTTTCCTTAGCTTGACATTCCAATGTTGGGTTAAGTCTCAACTTCTTAGCCTATGTTTTCAAGACACTTTCAAGTCTAATTTCACCACCTCATCCAACTTGTTCCTTGCGATTGCAAACCATTTGCTTAAACTGCTCTCCTATGGGCCAAATGGGGAAGTAAATCATTCTCACATTTGTTCCTTCTGTTTCCAATTTCCAGTAATTCTGAAACCTTGCCTCCACCCTTGTCCTATCCAAACTTGGAAAGGGATGTCCTGACAACTCAAGTCCACAGTAGTCTTTCTTTTCTTGACCTTGCCACACAAGATTATGTTTAAGCACTTGGATTCTCAGAATAACAGAGTTGAAAGATTCCTGGATAATCCTCTCCAATTTAAAAATGGAGAAATTGATGTCCAGGTACATTAGTGGTAACAAGAGTGACCATTTTTAGTTCCTACTGTGTCAGGTATGAGGGTAGGAACCTTCCACATGTTTTCAAATAACACCTTTATTCAGATATAAGTAAAATACCATGTTGTTCATCAGTTTAAAATGTATAATTGAGTAGTTTTCAATATATTCATAGAGTGTACAACTATCACAGTCATTTGATTCCAGAGCATTTTATCACCACCAAGAGAAACCCCACACCCAATATTAGTTACTTCCCATTCCTTTCCTCCCCCAGCCCCTGGCAACTATTAATCTATTTTCAGTCTATGAATTGCCTATTGTGAACATTTCACATAATGGTGCTATACGTACATTGTGCAGTCCTGTGTGACTAGCTTCTTTCACTTAGCCTCATGTTTTCAAGATTCAAACGTCATGTAGCAGGAATCAGTACTTACTTTTCTGTTGTTGTAAGAAAATATTGTTATATCTCTGTAGCACATTTTGCTTATCCATTTATCAATTGATGGACATTTGAGTTGTTTTTACTTTTATATGAATAACACTTATGAACAATGCTTCTGTGAATGCTGCTGTTTGTGTGAACATATGTTCTCATTTCTCTTGGTTATATACCTAGTGGTATAATTGCTGGGTCATTTAGTAACTCTACTTTTGATGCATTGTTGTTGAGATACTTCCAGACTAGTTTCCAAAGCAGCCACACCAATTTAGATTCCTTCCACCAGTGTGTGAAAGATCCACTTCTCTACATCCTCACCAACACCTACGTCCTAACTTTTTATTATAGTCATTCTACTGGGTGTATTATAAATAGCATCTCATTGTGATTTTGATTGGATTAGCCATCTGGGACACCTAATGATATTGAGCCTCTTTGCATATACTTAGTGACCATTTGTATAACTGTTTTTGAAGAAATGTCTATTCAGATTCTTTACCCATTTTTATTTGGATATGTCTTTTTGTTATTGAGTTGTAAGAATAATTTTCCTCACTTAACTCATTTAATCTTTGTAATAATACCCTCTGAGATTGACTTACTTACCTTTATTTTGTAAGTGAGGCAATTGAAGTTCAAAGATGTTCACTCATTGGTCCAGGGTTCTACTGTTCACCAGGATAGACCGGGTGTGAAACTTTGGCTTTCTGTCCCTCAGCCCAGGGTATTTCCCTAGACTGCACCTGCTCATATTCTTTGTCATTGCACTTGAAAAGTAAAACAAGAGCAAGAATGACAATGGAATATATAGTGTAATAAAGCTTGAAAGACAGCGTAAAAATGAGCCAATCTAATACTGTGAATAAAAACAGGATGAAATGAGAACAAAACCAAAAACAAAAGACCATGAGAGATTAGGTGAACAGACAAAATGGGAACTCACTTTCTGCCTCCTGGAATCATGGTGGTTACATGCATGGATGAAAGCAACTAACCTCAGGATTATCACATCAGAAACGGACTCCATAGGCTCCAGAACATTTGTAAGGCAGAAGCCACTTGCAGTTGTGGTGCGTGCATGGTATATAAGGAGTGGGTGCTTCAAGCACAAATAAGATGCCTTAGTGCAAGGTGGTGCCAGGGGTGGCACCAAGGTAGTCAAAGAGGGTACAGGGAAGGAGTGGTGTTTGCTCTTGTGTAGATGTATACTAAGCATTCTTGTTTGGCTATTTCCTGGGTACTGCAGGCCTGTCATCTGGTGATTTTGATTTAGTCAAGCAGCTAAAGTGTCATGTGCTTGGAAGGCCTTGTTGCCTCACTTGCTGTGCTCTCCAGCCTATATCGTTACTGGGAGGAGTTGTTCGGTGGAAAAAAGGCAGCGACTCACTGTTCTCATACCCTGTGGGGCTACTTTGGGATTGTAGCCCCTGAGAGCCTGTTGCCTACAACACTATCATTGCTTAGCCATTTACCTTTGAGGGCTAGGGCTACCTTAGAAATGAATCCAGTGGGAACCATAAGGTATGGTCTCTGTAATTGTGCTGGATGGTGGTGAAGATCAGGTGCAATGCCCTCTACTGAGCTGCTTGGCCCCCATAATGCCTAGCTTAGGGGTTGACAAATGAGCGCCTGTGGGCCCATGGCCTGGTTTTATAAATAAAGGTTTATTGGAACACACGCATGCTCATTGGTTTACATTTGGCCTACAAAGACTAAAATATTTACCACCTGGATCTGTACAGAAGTTTAGTGGTTCCTGGCATTGCACAGGACTGGTTCTACAATAGCTGATTCTTAGACCCTCCACTGATTTTCTTCCCTTCAATGCCACATAACTGGCACAGAGCCACAGACAACTTTTGTTTGGGGAGCCACTTTTTTATCAGTTCCACTGAGACATTTTCTTTCTAGTTGAGGATGAGTGCTAGTAGAAGCCACAATATCATTGTTTTCTTTAAATGGTTAAAACTACCTTTACCTGCCCTACTCTAGGTGGTCAGTCTTTCCTCAACCATTATCTGCCTACTCAGATGAGATCATTTTCCACTTGTGAACATGTCTGGGAAGTTCAGTATTCCACCTGCATCATCACATGTGCCCACATGTGCCCCTGGAGGTCATCCACTTCCTGTTTCTGAAGTTCATTGCCAGGAGAGGATCAAAACAGAAAAGTTATCAAAGCCCCTTTTGATTCACCCCCAGGATCTAAATCCAGGCAAGGAGACATGTGAAGGAGCGAGAAGGGATATGGCGTTATTGAGGAGAGTTGGTGGCAGGGACTCAGGCAACAGCCTGACCTGGGGACAGAACTTACTGTTGATTCCCAGGATCATCCCATGGAATCCCAGTCTCCTCATTGATCAGATAAGGCCAATAATATTTTCTAGGTCATGGGGAAGTTTGGAGGGTTTCATCTGACAATGTGTATTAATTGCCTAGCAGGGTGTCTGCCATGTAATAATGCTCAGTAAATGCTAGCAGCCATTGTTATTGTTGCTGTTGTTGCTCTTAATGTTATTATTTGACTTTATCAGTGAGAGATCAGTGTCTGAACTTGAGCTTTGTGGCTCTCAATGTCTGGAGCTAAAAAATTCGAGGGCCCAGAGAAGAAAGACAGAGGCCAGAAACAATTCAATGTGGCCAGGAGTGAGAAAACAAAATCTGTGGATTATGTTTAGTACCTAAAAGATGCAGCTGCATGTTTCATTCTGCTTCCTTGTTGCCAAGCAGGAATGTGGGCCTTAAATTGCCACATCTAATAATCAACCCTAGAAATGTTTGAAATACTAATTTCTAACCCTGAAAAACTTTCATTAAAAAAAAAAATACACATGGCAAAATACTGCCAAATGTGAAGGTCATATGTTTTCAGCTTCTTATATGAAGGCAGTAAAAATTTCCCTGGGGAAGAGCTTTCCTGGGAAGCTGTGCTTATATTTGTTCACATCTCAAGATGGTTTCACTGTCTCACTTGAGCATCCAGCAAATGTTTGTCAAGTAATTCTCATGTGCACAGCACTCAGCTAAGGATTTGGAGATGAGCCAGCCAGAGTCCCTGCCCTCCAGAAATTCTCATCTAGGGGGAAATCAACATAAAATAATTATAATAGGGTGTGATAGATAGATACTTGTAAATTCTATGTGCCTGCCACAGAAGAAACAGAATCAGGACCAGGAAGGATATTCTGGAGTGGGGGACATTTGAGTTTAGACTTGAAGGATGAGAAGGAGTTTGCTAGACCAGTGAAAGAGGAGATTTCTAAAAGAAGCCGTTCAGGCCTTTGCTGTGCAATATGGTAGCCACTTGCTATGTGTGGCTATTTAAATTGAAACTAATTAAAGTTAAGCATTATTTTTTCAGTTGTACAAACCACATTTTAGGTGCTTAGTGGCCACACATGTTGAGAGGCTACTTCATTAGCCACTGCAGAATTAGATCATTTCATCACTGCAGAAGGTTCTGCTGCACTGCACTGAACTATGGTGCTGGGAAAGACAGATACCCTCAGACTCTAATGAGTTCAGGACACTGCAAGCTGGGCAGTGTTGCTGGGGTGCCAACAAGTAGAGCTGGAAGAGTGAGCCGGAGGCAGAGCAAGAGGAGGTGTGTGAGGTATCATTCATCTCAACCTTGACTCTGCTTGGTTCAATACACTACCATCTTACCCAGCCTTCTGCCTCAGCCCCTGCCTTCACCACTGCAATCATATTTCTGGCTTCTTTTCTTTATAGCTGACATGTATTCAAATATATCACATGGTCCTAAAAAAAGCAACACTGCACTATGTATGTTCCAGGTGTCTGCAAGGGATGGCACACTGATATTCTTGCCTCCAATACTGCCTGTGAATATTAAATATTTTAATAATTTTTTTCAGTAACAAAAATTATAAAAGCAAAACAGAATTAATTTTTTTTCATATCATGCCAGTCAGTATTACCGAGCCATATTTGGAGACTTACAAAATCATTGCCATGATTATATAGTGAACGTTATTAAAATTATTTTATTGTACTTTCATTTTATTACTTCATTGTCTCTTTGCTTGTAAGAAATGTAAAAATATAAGATAAATTTTAACTTAGTGCTCATGAAAATAATGAGGGAGATTTATGCTAGCAAATTGTTAATTTTATTTCTGAGTTATACTTGGTGATGGATTAAAAACCTTAACCATTTTTTTTTATTAATCTGATGATTAGTCTTACATTGGATTGATCTCACTTAAACAGGATGAGATTTAGGCTTTAATTTAGAATTCTTGGAAACAATTTTGCTAGTGACAGTTCCACATATTTCCTTTTAGATAATGTCTTTTATTATTTTCTTTCAATATTTATCCATTCATTCTTTAGAAATCTATTCATTCCATAAATATATATTAACCCTTATGTTGTGCCAGGACTATCCTTGAGATGCAGCAGAGAATAGTACAATTTCTCTTCTGTCATGGAGCTGACACTCTAGTGAGGGAGGAAATACCAATATGCAAATATAACTGAACAAGTAAAGAATAAGCCCTCAGATTGTTCCTCAGGACAACAAAGTGTCTGTCTGATATGTAAGGGGAAAGGGCAGTTCTTTATTCTGGATGGTCTGTCTGATAGGTGACTTTAAACTAACCCCTGAATGGTGTGCAAGTGCCTGCCATGTAAGGGTCTGGAGGAAGAGAGTCTCCCAGGCCATTGCAGAGGCTCCAAGGGTAGAAGGAACTTGACATGTTGGTTAAGTAAGCAGAAGGCCACTACTTTGAATGTGGAGAGGTGAGCAAATGCCAGACCTAATAAGGCATTTTAAGCTCCAGTTAGGACTTCTGCAGGTTTTGAACACGGAAGTAATGTGCTTTGATTGGTGCCTTTAAAGGGTTATTATTGTACAGAGAATGGACACCAGAGGTCAAAAACAAAAGTAGGGTGACTTCTGAGGCCTTGATGATGATGGCTTGATAGCAACAACAATAGAGAAAAGTGAAGTATTCTCAAAAGGTTTTGGTGGTAAGTGGACATTTATTGTTAGTTTTGAGATGCAGCTGCACTTACTGCTATAGGGAAGATGGGCATGCAGAAGGAGAAAGAGATTCATTAAAGGTGTCTAAGTGCTAGGTACCCAAATAAGCAGAATCATATTTGACTACATTTTCTTCTCTTCTCTTCTCCTCTCCTCTTCTTCCTTCCTTCCTTCCTTTCTTTTTCAATTTTACTGTATGACTTTGATATAGGAGAAGTACTTCCTCTACTATGAAGGGAAATGGTGAAATGCATTGCTTTCTGCTGTTGTAGTTTATCCACTTCAGAAAAATTAATAGAATTCCCATTAAGTACTAGGCACTATGCTGAGCAGTAAGGATTCAGGGGTTCCTGCCCATGTGGGGCTTCCAGTCTAGTAGAAAACCATTTAGCGGTGAGTCCACACTGATCTGTGTTTCATATTCATTCAGGGCTTTATCGCAGTGCTAGTGATGTTTTGAACTGATAAATCTTAGTTGTAGAGGTGGGATATAGTAGGTGTGTACAGTAGGATGTTTAGAAGCATCTCTGCTTTCTACCCACTAGATGCCAGTGGCATCTTCCCAGAATAACTCCAAACAACCAAAAGTGTCTCCAGACATTGTTAAATATTCCCCATGGGGCCAAACTGTCCCCAGTTGGGAACTCATGTCCTGGTTCCAAGTCCTGTTGCCTGATGGCTGAGAAGACTTAATAATATGAGTTAAGTTCAGAAGCCTGTTACCATCACCTGCCAGGTATAAGAGCATTTCCTTGCATGTTAGTGGTAGAACCGGATTTGCTGTACTTAATGACAGCTTCTAACAGTTGGGGTGGAACCAGTCTCCTTTGATTCCTTACTCAATTTGCATGAACATAGGAGGTGTGAGATTGTACATTATCATCAGTCTGGGAAGGATGGAAAAGACCAAGTGATTAAGTCAAGATGCACCAATTTTGATAACTTTGCAGTGCCCAGAAAATATCTTCCACTGTATAAAGATGTTATAACTACCATTACAACATACTGCATTTTGGAATTAGTCCTACTAAATTCATATTCAGTCCTATGAAGAACTGCATAGATTTGACTAATTTCACTTCTCCACTGCCACCTGAATTTCAAATTGTGGTACTTGTCAATTCTACACTCGAGGAGCAAATTCTAGAACACAGACAGCTTTTGAGGCAAAAGGCAAGCCACCATTCTATTCTGCAATGCCCATCACAACAGTGGCCATGAGCCCCAGTGGTGATGATGTCAATGTTTATTAGGTGAAAGCTAGACATTGTAAAAGTTGCTTAATGTATCATGTTTCTTTAATGATCATAACCCAATAAGGTCATTGTTGTTATTTTTACCATTTTGTATGTGGTAAATTAGGTTAAATATCTTGCCCTACTGGTAAGTCATAGAGCTCAGATTTAAACATCAATGTGTCCTCAGAATTTCAGGCTCTTAACCTCTATGTAAAACTGACTCTTCAGATATTATTGGTCAAGCTGTTCTTTCCAAATGAATCCATGTATGGCCTCAGAATCCTTTTCAATACAGGCTATTGCCAACTGATCAGAGCTGGTATTTGAGATGCACCACCAGTACTTTAACTCTTCCTCCTCAGTTTTTAGGTGGTGAATTCTTCTGAGGCAGAACATGGGTTTGCTGTAGATACATGTGAGTCAATATCCAAGAAACTTGTAAAGAAAGGGAAAAAATGGTTGAAGTATTTTATAAGTAACATTTCAGGCTCCTCTGAACTTTAGTCAGTAGAACTAGTATTTTTCTGCTCTACTATTTTATTTCCCATTTTAGCTTAACAAAGGCAGATAGAACACCCTTTCTGCATGGGTCGTGTTTAGCAACTTGTGATGTCACATTGGTGGCTCCACAGGAACATCTTTGACCTTCAGGGACATCCCCAAGTTTCTCCTTAATGGGACATACTTCTGAGGATCAATTTTAGTGATGTTTGTTATACATTAAAGAGTAAAAACTCCAGTTTAGCTTCCTGGATTAATTCAGCACAGTTTTTATTTTCTTCTTGAGTTGGAAACAGTTCTGTACAATAATCTAAAACTTAAAGGCTGTAGAAAGATGTACTTCCCCCTTATTCTTGCCATTGTGCCCTGTATTAGGCCACTCGTAGGTAGAGTGAGACTGAGCTATGTCACCAGTTGGCAGTTTGAAGCCTGAGATCTCTGTGCTACTACTAAGTACACCAGTGGAGGAAGAGCTATTTTTTTCTAGATATGACCCATGAATATCAGTGGAACAAAAGGACTGATAACAAGCTTTGGTTAGATCAAATATTAGATCAAAATGTGATAGTATAAAGATAATGTCCCTGGCTGGTGGCTCCGTGGATAGGCACTGGCCTATGAACCCAAAGGTCGATGATTTGATTCCCAGTCAGGGCACATAACCAGGTTGCAAGCCAGGTCTCCAGCCAGGCAGGTGAAAGGCAACCATACATTGTTGTTTCTCTCCCTTTCTTCTTCCACCCCTACCTTTCTCTCTAAAAAATAATGAATAAAATCTTTAAAAATAAAATAAAATAATGTCACTAACTGACCAACACAACTGACCATATAAATTACGAAATGTATAGAGTTTTAAAATAGTCTGTTATAATGCTTATGTTTCTGAGTCAACATTTTTATTTAAGATTTTATTTATTATTACTTTTTTTAGATAAAGGGGAAGTGAAGGAGGAAGAGAGGGAAAGAAGCACCAATGTATGGTTGCCTTTCACCTGCCTCCAGCTACAGACCTGGCTGGAGACCTGGCTTGCAGCCAAGGCATGTGCCCGACTATGAGTGAATCAACTTTTAAATGTGTTTGAAGGCTAGTTTAACATTTTCTTTATTTATTTTTACATGGAAAATGGAAACATTTCAAGCACCAGTGTTTTCAGGATGCCCAAATATGGCCAAAGAGCATGTTTTATTTTTTAGGGTTAGGCAATATTTTGATAATTGATGGATAGGTGGGATTCATCTTTTTTTAAAGATTTTTATTTATTATTTTTAGAGGGAGGGAAAAGGAGGAAGGCAGAGAGGGAGAGAAACATCAATGTATAATTGCCTTTCACCTGCCTCTAGCTATGGACCTGGCCAGAGACCTGGCTTGCAACCTGGTTATGTGCCCTGGCTGGGAATCGAACCAGTGACCTTTGGATTTGCAGGCCAGCACCTTTCCATTGAGCCACCAGGCAGGGTTAGGATTCATTTTTTTTTTTTTTTTTTTTAATCTTGATTTTGGCTGGGTCTGATCTTTAAGAATTTCCCACCCCCACCTATGTTATAATGCTATGGCATAGGACATTGGTTAAGATTTTTTTCCCTTTAAAAAAGTTCTTGAATAAATTTCCTAGCATTAATATTGTAATAGCCTATTTATATATAGGCCCGCATTGCTCTCCAAGGAATAATACTACTTTGTAAGTCTTGCTTCTCATGTCTGGTTTAATTTTCCAGCTCTTGACTCTGTCTGGGTATAACGTACCCCCTAACCTCTTTAACACTAGGACTTAGAAAAGGGATGACCGTAAATTGATGATTGTTAAATAGACTGTTAATGACTAAGGGAACCTATCAATCTTGCTGACCAGAGTTATATTTAACAAAGAAGACAGCTAATTACTGCACTGTTTTGTGGGTGGTTATTTTAATCACGCTGATGGCCCTTGTTGGCACAGAGAGCCATTAGGCAGCAGGCGCAGGAGACAGGCCACCGTGGCAACATGGTGCTGATGCTGGAAATTGGACTCTGGAGGGCAGTTTGTCAGTTTGCTTAAGAGGATCAAATTTTACTTTGTTATGCTCACACACCACTGCCTGTTTGGCTACATCCCTCCTGATGTAAAAATCGGTTAGTTTCTCTCTGTTGTTACTCTTCATCTTGCAAATTATAGGGTCATTATTTAGCGTAGACAGAGCCTACGCTAACTCTGCAAGGGGTGACTCCAGGTTCCAGAAGATACGGAGCTGGGAAATCTAGTTATGGATGGGGCTGTGATTTTGTATCAGATTAATTTTGAGAGGCATCTTTAGCTTGTAAATTTAACTTTCATCAGGTTTTCTTTTTAGTTTGGGAGCAATGGAGTTTCATATGAGAGCTTTTCATAACTATTCTAAATTCAATAGTCTTCTAAAAGCATCTGTGTTCTGTTGAGGAAAATCTAAAGAAAAAATCTCAGCTTTCATGTGGATTCCTTGCTTCCCAAATAACTCACTGCAAGGATCTTTCAACTGGGTTGTTCCTCATAGTAATGTAAAATAATTTCATGAATATCCAATTTTTAAGGACCCTTTTTTTTCCCATAAGGTAAGGGTGCATATGCATATCCCTATACTGGTACCGAGCAGAGATGATTAATACTGAAAGCCTGTTGCTGAGAGAGACGAAGAGGGCTGATTGGCCAAAGGGAGGGGACCACAGAGGTTCACTCTAGACCTGCATCATGCAAGGTGTGAAAGGTGGGCATAGCAGTTTCCTGGTGTGAAGGAGCTCGCTGACATATGTCTACCCCATCATGGACTTCTTAAGGTCTAGATCCTCTAAGACCTGTTGGCTCCTCTGTGATATGGGGAGAGATAAATCACTTAGAAAGGCCATCCCTTTCATATCTGCAACCTCAGTAATTTTCATGTTGCTTAATCAATGCCTCCTCCTACCTGGCAGCATCCTTCATTTGGAACCTGATTCAAGAGGCACTGCCTTAATTACCAACTTTCCTTTGTCCCCCACCCCCCATGCAGAATGAACCTCCTCCATTTTTATATCATATATCTTATGGCTTAGAGTTAGTTGTCTGTGACTGTCATGATGGCCTCCCTGAGGGTGGATGTCATGCCTTATTCATATCTGTCTTCTTTGTTCCTGACATTTTGACTGCCGTGGAGTTGGCCCTTGAGCTCAGCTAGGCAGCTGGAAGGCTAAGTTAATAGTCTTTAGCCCAATGTATATGCCCTTGGAGGACTGGCACATATTCCACCAACTTGGAACCTAGCCTTGAAGAGTGCATTCATTATCTTTGTTCTGATGTTATGTAGCAGAAATGTTGAGTGTATGTTTGTGTGATTACATCACATTGATGGCAGCCACCTAACACAGGGTGGTCTACTAACTTAGACCATTACTTTTCAATGTATATTCTCTGGAATGGTAACAGGTTGAAAGAGAGGAGAAAAAAAGTTCTATAGTAAATAACCTTGGAAAATGCTCAGCTAAACAAAATTAAATATGATTCTGAATAACAGAAATTCTCATCCCTTAACATTCTTCATGAAATTCCAAGAAGAGATATAATAAACAGCATTTCTAGAAGTACTTTAAACTATGATATTTTTCCTTGTTTTTTTTTTTCCTTATCTCTTTCTTTCTTTTTTCTTTCTTTCCCTTTTTTTCCCCTGTCAAAGCAGTTCTATGGTAATAGTGTTTCAAAGATCATTCTTGGGGAATTCTAATTTAGGCTGCTCAGAGTCATTAACTGGTTTGGCAAATTTCAGAATAATGAAAGAAAATTATTCAGTTGGTTCCCATTTTGGAGATGAATGAAACTAACCATTTTGCCTTTGGAAGTTAACAAATGAACTTCAGAACTTCTCCAGCAGGAAATGAACTGAGGCGCCATTGGTTATTCAGGGATCCCTCCAGTGAAGCAGGAAGGAGGAGGTTCATCAGCGGCCCTTTCTATTCTAATGATTGGTTCTCTGGACACTGGGGAAAAGTGTCCCAGAATGATGCCTAGCATTGTATTTATGGCTGCCCTGGAATGAGGAATGTGATAAGTGGAGAACCAGCTATGACGACCATATAAAACTGAGGTCTAACTTCCTCAGTGCAGTCCCCACGAGGAAATCATCTGCTTAGACCACAAGGCCTCCAGAAGCTCTTCAGTCTTTGCCCTCTCAAAGAAGTTAATTTTGTGCTAGGAAAAAATGAAATTGCCTATGGATCAGGTCAGACTCTCTGGAATTTAATATCATCCCCATCTCTGTACTTTGTGTCAGTGCTGCTGATTAGCTGTAATATGGTATTTTGAGCACCATTTAGATATTAATTATTATTTAATAACTTCTTCATTGAAAGCCTAAAGCTTTGCCTAGGATTCTAATAAAAGTTTTCACATGAAAGACAGGGATAATATTAAACAGGCACTGATAAACCCTATGAAGAAAATTCATTACAATATCTTTGATAGGAGAAAGAAAGGAAGAAAAGAACAACACACATTTTCAGGCAATGTGAATTCTCTCGTTAGGATTTTACATTCATTACTGCACTGTCGCTACAAATTATTCTCAGTTATACATGTGTCTATGAACCCATGAAAAATTATTGTCTTCTTAATGAGCACCAAAGAATGTATGTATTAAAAACCCCTTAACCCTATGTAAAAGAGAAACCATTTATTAGCATTTATGTCTTGGTATTAGAAAATATTTTTCTTTGGAAGCATTCAAAGCACATTTTCATGTCTTCTCTCACTTGACCTTTCAACGCTGCTTTGAGGGAGAGTGGAGGTGAGGCTGCTGTCTCTGTAATGTAAGAGAATGGGGTTTTCTGGAAAATGTAAATGACTTGGTCATGGTTGCCCAGTGCATCAGAGACTGTGATGACTCCATTCCTGTAGTATAATTGGAGGGTGTGGCGACTTTTCATTCAATCTGCATGGTTCTCCTATTGTCCCATGGTTTATGTACTAGAATTATCACCACCAGAGGTTCATGAATTGTCCTTTCAGGAATCCAATTAAGAAGGAAAACCCTTGGGAAGGGGCCCACATTATCATCAGAGCCTTTGAAACAGCTGGGGTTGGATGGCTGCACAGGAAATGTATAGTGGGAAGGCTGTGCGGGCTGTTGATTCCTGGCATGCAGTCCCATTCTGATTGGCAAAAGTTCATGGCTTAATAAATATTTTTTTAAGATCACCCCAAGCAGTAGGGACAAAGTAAGTCAGTGGGTAGTCATAGGAGTGAGATGAGAAACACAAAGACAAACTCGGACTCTTCCAACAGGTCATGATGGGCAGAACAAATCACTGCTGGCATGATGACTCGGACTGAGTCCCACATCTGTCATATTTTCCCAGATCTGTGGAAGGAAATAAATAAATATAGGCACTATCTTTTCTAGCATAGAGCTGTTGTTTAAAAAAAAAAGGCTTGAACTTTCCCCCCAGATTTTTGCTGCACAATGAGTGGAGTATGTACCATTACATAATATAATTCCTTAGTATAATGTTAGAAACAAAATGAACATGATACTTATTATATGGTTCAATTGCATCATTTCTTCGCATTCAGTTGGGTCTTTTTAACAATATTGTCATTTTTAAAAGGAATTTTCAGTTCCACAGATAATTTAGACATATTTTTCTCCTTATTAGAAAAATTCCACATTATTTTTTAAAGGTAGCTTTCCATCTACATTATATATGGTCATTTAAAAATGATAATTTTATTGATTAACCTAGAATACATAACCACTTAACTAAGCTATATATCTGAGTGGAGCAAATTTACCAATCTGAATAGCTGAGTCTGAATTTATTACGAAGCAACTTGTTAGAGAAAACAGGCTCCTTTATTTCTTCTGATAGCTTGCCCCGATGGCAACAGAACCCTTGAAATCCTCAGGGAACAAATTGGAAAAAAAAGTTAGAAAGTACACCTGGCTTACTTTCCAAGCTCTGAGCAGACTCAAGAAGAAGGACTGAATTTAATCAAAAAAGATTTTATTGATGAAGGTATCTCTCCTTCAGGCTAAACTTGGGCCCCTGCATGCTAAAAAGCCATCTCATTTCTCAGAAGTAGCCTTCTGCATAAAATCCAGGCAGAGACCATGGACAAGAATACATCTTGGGGTGAGGGACTTAACGATGATCAATCAGGAGTTGGCAAGGTCTCCCATGGCCCCTTGCTGAGTTAGGGGGCTTGCCTGTGTCTGGACTGGCTGATTTTTCATTCTTGGGCAGTCACCTGAGTATCTTTGGAGCCTTGCAAGAGTGCAGGTTTGCATGAGGTCTGGCTGCATCCCCTGGCTCTGCTGGCTGAGCCCTTAGCAATTGCTCTCTGTTCTGCTACTTCCATGGGATTTGTGCCTGTGGCAGCTTCACTGCCGATGTGAAGATGAGCAATCTGGAGGCTTGAGGTTTTATGACTGCTAATTAGTGCCCTGTTTGTGCCCTTTTAATCTGTTGTTATAATAGGATGGCATGGCATGCAAACTTTTCTTGGCTTTCTGGCTGCTGTGGCCAGAGGGGGCTGTATTTTGCACTTTCTTATTAGCCATGTACTTGAGGAATATTAATAAAAATGAGTTTAAAAGGGCAGGCTGTGTTCCGAAACTTTCTGGTGCTCAACTTAAATCTGTAATTTAGCTCCTGTACTTCTCACAGCTGTGAAAGGAAGCTCTTGCCCCGAAGATGATACTCAGGCTCCAGTGAATGGAAATAGTTCCTCAGCCACTGTTATTTCACTAGCAAGGGCTGAGGAGGGGTCTCTGAGGCTGTGTGACTCAGTGACAGCAAGTGAATAGGCTTGAATTCATATTCATTCAGGGGTCTCCTTTATGGGTTAGCAGTTTTTCTCTCCTTTTGATCCTATGCTGCCCCTCCCGCTTAGCCAGCCAGAAGTGACTTTCTGACTATCCAGGCACTGACCTCTCTGAGCTCCACTGGGAGGTAAATTCCATAAGGTCAGGGGCTGTATCTTTCTCTTGTCTGGAAATCCTGCAATCCAATTTCTGGCAAGTAGTGGACACTCTATCAATGAAATTCAATGCTCAGCTATTTTCTGGCAAGTAGACAATGCTCAAGAAATGTGTATTTGCTTAGTGAAGGAGATTTATTTTCCTGATTGTAAACTAGGAATTCAGATGCTATTTCTATAATGCTGTAAGAGAATTAATTAATGCTGTGAGCCTTGCAAAGTGCCTGGTAAATAGTTGGTTTTCAGTTACCGGAAGTGAAATTCCTTCTTTCCTCTGAGCCCTGTGACCTAGGATGCTCAGGCGAACAGTGGCTCAGGTTGTGAAATCAGTGAGTGGAAGCTCGGGGAGGTGAGTTGGGATGGGCGTGGCATTTTCCCGCATTGACCATTTTGGGGAAGGGCAGCTCCCCAGGATATCATATATAGTAAGAATGTAAAGTTCCTTGTTTCTGCTGCTGCCTTCTTGTGATAGAAAATGTTACGTGTAACCAAGAGCCACAGGGAGGCACCATGGGGCTCTCATTTGGAGGTATGAGAAGAGCTGCATTCGAATCTCCATGTCAGAGTTTGCCCCGTAAAGTGGTTTCCCTCACTTGGTGCTTTGATCCCACAATCGTCTGGTCCTTACAAGTGTAATATAAATGTCTGGCTTTGTCTTTTCTTAGGGTCAGAGTTCTGAAAATTTCAAGAAAAACTAGCAAAGTAGTGATTTGTCCAAGACCAGCCTCCCTGCTAGTTTTACTCATTCTGAGTACGTGTGGGTTGTCCTAAACCAGTCCAGGGGGACTGGCGGGTGGATTTTCCAGTGGAAACGCGATTTCTTTTGGAAAATGAGAGTAGTGCATATGTCCTTCATATGTGCCTTGAGGTCTCCATAGGGGAAGTCAAAGAAAAAAACCTACCTGTTGGTGACACCCAGGTGAGTGGACTTTAGTAATGGGGGGTGAGGGGAGCCACAATTAAGTAGCAAAGCCTGGCACAGAAGATGCAGTTAGGCTGTGAAGCTGGATCTCAGGGCATGAGTGACCAGGCAGAGACCGTACTCCACCAACAGGAAAAGCAGCAGACCACAGCTGCTGTGTGCTTGTTCTATGACAGATTCAGGAGAAACATCCAGCAAATCAAATCAGAGAGGCCAATAGGTTAAAGGGAAAAATACAGCACCAGGTAGCTTGATGTTCTTTTTTAGAAGCTCCTTACATTTCTGTTCCCGAGGGCATTTTTCTTCCTGTGCTTACTGCATCTTTCAAACCCCCTTGAGCAGAGGGGACACTTGTCAGTCTCCCTGTGCCCGTTGGTGCTTTGTGTTTCTTAGGCAGTATTTATGCAACTAAAGCTGAGCTTGCATTCTGATGAAGCTGGGCTCATGCTGTTTCTCCTTGTGTATGTTGATAGTAAATGTAACTTGAGTGCTTTTCAAAGACCATAGGGCTAGTTGGTGAGCTTTCTTACAGGACAGGAGGGTAATAATAGAAAGAAAGGTATAAGAATATCTTTAACTGGCAACATTTAAAAAATAACTATTTTGATACTTCATTTTTGTTTTGCTTTGTTTGTTTGTTTTTTACAGTTTCCTGAAATGTAAAACTGTAGAGAATAGTTGACTTAAGGTCTCTTTCATCCTTGAAATTAAATCAGTTACAGTTCTAATGACCTTTCTGTTCTATACGTTTTGATTGATCCACTAGCTACTTCTCAACAGTCTAGTGGCAACTGAGGAGGTGCTGACTACTATTCCTTCCTCCCTCATAAAGGTGAATTTACCTACCATCCCTTAGTAGGACTCTGCCATCCACTCTCAAAATAAGAGAAAGGCACTTCAGATCTGTCACCATCTTGGCTTGGTAGCCTTGATGTTTGAGGAAGGAGCTATTATAGCTGGTATTATAGCCAAATATAGGTAACTGTGGAATATAAAATAACTTCACTGAACTTTAATAATGATCCAATAAACCTTGTAGCCTCTAGTTTCGCACCATAATAAAAAGTGCACCTAAGAAAGTTGAATGACCATCATTTGCTATGTATATTTATTGTTATATTTATAGGCAGTGCTGTGCTAGTAAGTGGTTAAGAACCAGCTCTTCGAGTAGAAAAATGTGTATGTCCATGTATATCAACATACATGCATACAGATTTGTCATAAATTTTACTGATATAAAGTATTTGAGTTTCACAGACAGCTTCTGTTGATGATAGCTAAATTCTTGTATTTATAGTCAACCTGTGGTTCCAATTCAACCATGATTTGAGAAATTCAGATAAGGAATGATGCTTGCTTAATATCTGATTCAGCAAAGTTGCTAATATCAGTGACAAGGGTGCTTTGGACATGAATGTTAGTGGATATTTTCTTTACATTAACACCTAAAACAAAAGTAAAATAGTGACTAATACAGGTGACTTTTTACTAAATGAGATAATAGGTTTCTAATACTGGAAGACTGTTTTCTCAGTTTTTTCGTGCTATTCACAGTGTAACAAGTAAAGACACTTCACACTTTTAGGTTTAATCTACATTGTTAGTATTTTATTCAACACTTCCTCAAAGCTAGATAGCCAACAAAACAATAGATTAGTACTGTTTGCCGATTCTGTTGTAGAAATACTCTCACTATGGCTGATTTCAGTATCACACTGTCTTGTACTTCTGCTCTGTAGTTACACTTGATGTAAATACCCTCAGAGCATAGACGATGGTAAAATACAGTGAAATAATTAGGAAGTAAAGAGTTTTAAATGTATCTTTCCTACATATGTTTATTTTTTTTTAGGTTACACACTTTAATTTTGAATGGCTTTTAACAACCAGCTTGCAAAATTTCTGGCAATTTCACAAATAGTGCCTCTGAAGGAGTATAAACTGGCTCCAGCACACCACTGCGTCCCACTTGCATGGATCTCAAAATAAGCAAGAAACCAGGAAGCTGGGAAAGAATGGAGGTTTGCTGATCTAGTAGAAAGGCTCCCAAGAAAATAATTTTCTCTAAAAACTGTATCCTCCGCCCCCTCTCAACAGCGCAGTCATAGCCAAAGTCAACTCAGTTTTGCCTTTTATGATCTTAGCAAACCCTACCTTAGCTTTAGGCTTTGTGTGTGTTATGTCCAGGACTGTGCATGTTTCTTCAGTGAGAAGGGGCAGCCAGGCTCATGCAGGTGAGGAGAGCCAAAGCTTGAAGATGACACACGTTTCTGCTATGGTGACAGCATCTGCCTCCCTCTGTACAGTGGATTTCAGTTTTCTAGACATTCTTCCAATAACCTCTCTACATCTTTACCCATTCTCCTCGACAGTCTTCCACATAAACAATTTACTTTGTGGGAAGATGAAAGTTATCTCTTCGATTGAAATAACATAATTAGAGGAAAGCTAAATTGCATTGCCAAGCTGGGATTTCTCCACCAAACACCACGTGGAAAACTCGTCAAAATTCAATGATTGCCTGCTCTGCTTATTAGTGAAAGAAATGTGTTACCACAGTTCCTCCTCTAATAATTTGTTTTCTGTACTTTAATATTGTAAATACATTTTATTTATCTACCCAATTGAAGATGTGAGTAAGGACATTCAATAGTATAATCCTCAAAGATTATTTTATACATTATGTTAACTGTATGCTTCCAAAATCATTAAGGTTTTACATGCATTTTAATGTCTTATCATCTATACCTAAATGCCTTTTTATACTGAATGCAGGTGTTTTAAATGGACTCATATTTTGGCCATGTCTGTACCTGAGAGAATGCAATGATTAATTTGAAGGATAGACAAGATAAACCCCTCACATTTGAGACTAGTTGAAATGAAAAAAATATATTACTTTAATGAAAAAGAAAATAGGAAATAAAAGTTCTTCATGTGACATGTTTTTTTTTTTTTCTTATATTCCATGTTGTTATAATTTGTGACTGAAAATACCCTATATAATTTGTTGTGAAAAAACTGACATACCCCCTGGAAATGGGCAAGGACACACTTGAATGGTGTGTGACTTTTTTATCAGTCAGTACAGCCCTTAGTTCATCCTAGCTGGTTGCCTGTATTTGTGGCCAGAGCTATTTCATGCCTGGGGCACATAAAATGATAATTCCTGGGTTTTGGTGGGGGAGGTCAGAAACAGTAGTCTCGTAAGTAGGTTGTAAACTGAGGCTTTTGTGGATACAGTTTTAAACTGTTCTGTGTTAACTTCCAGGCAACAGATATAAGTAAGTAGTTTAGTAGGACTCCATTCTAGGGCCCTTATGTCTAGAAAATGCTTTTTGTTATTGTTATTGTTGTTTGTTGGTTTAAGAGTGAAAGTGTCAGCGGCTGGCCAGGTGCAGCCGGTGCAGCAGCAGGTGGCCTGCTGCTTGGTGGCCTACGCACCTGCACGGGGGGTGGGGGGGGGGTCAGGGGCTGGGAACCGCCCAGCCCAAACTGGAGGAGCTTAGGCGCCAGGAGCGGGAACATTTTGCTGAGTATCAGGCCAAACTGCAGAGCATCCAGCACAGGGTGCAGGCCAGGCCCTGCCTGTTCCAGCAGGCCATGCAGGCCAACGCCCAGCTCACGGTGACCTGGCGTTTCTCCCAGGTGCTGTCGGCACTGGGACTGGATGAGGAACAGATGCTGGCTGAGGCAAGCAAGGGGGACACGAAGGGCACCTCCAGGAAATCCAGGAGCCACAGGTCGACCGGGGAGAGAATGGAGCACTCTTCCCAGAACCCCCCAAGAAAAGAACCCATTAGCAGCCAGCCTGAAGAGGCAGTCCACCCCAAGCCCAGACTGGGAATCCAGTCCCTTAGATAAAAGTTAAAAGCTTTATGGAAAAAAAAAAGAGTGAAAGTGTCACCTAATTTTTATTTGTCATGCAGTAGGACATGAATGTATGTCATTCCATACATAAGATTGGATGCTATGAGATCAAGTTATAAGAGGGTGGCAATTAGCTTTCACAAAGTTGGGGGCGGTTAGTAAGTCATGTTAAAGTTCAGAGGGTAGTTCTAGATCCTACATCCTAATAAGCCGGAATGAGTTCTAATTCTGAGTCTTAGTTGCATTTAACCTGCCTGTTTCTCATCTGGAAAGTGAGTTTTAATGATACTACATGTCTGAGTTGTTGAAAAAAGTAAATCATGAGAAGTACTTAAATAAAATGGGGTATGGCACAATTATAGATAATATATGAGAATTTTCTTTTTCTGGGTTAAAAAAAACTGACATAGTATTATCTACTATGAAGTTATACAGTGACAGGTTTATCTTATTTCAATTTTTAATTAGTAAAATTGAATCAGTATATGTTCATTAAAGCAAATATCCATAGCTTTCATTGTAGTCAAGCAAAGACTTTTTAAAACTTTAATATTCTATCCACACATTTTAGTTCATCTCCTTTTAAAATTTATTTTACTTATTTTTACTTGAAGAAGAAATGGCTATATGCAAAGAAGTCTTTGTAGAGCCAGTTTTTAAACCTGAGTTGGATGGTTCATAGAGTGACTTTGGGAGGTTCTTCAACCCCTAGAAATTATGTGTGAGCATTTATGCGTGTGTGCATTGGCCTGAGTAATCCACAGTTTTAATCAGAACCTGGCATGGTTTAATAAGCTTAAATTTTACTACTTGATAGATATGGTGGGACCAACTTTCTTCTCATTCTCCCCACCTCTCTGAAATGATTTTTATTAATGAGTTATGGCTCACATCTCCTTTTATTGTCTCTCTTTTTTTAAGATTCTATTTATTATTTTTAGAGAGAAGGGTAGGGAGAGAGGCAGAGAGTAAGAGAACATCAATGTATGGTTGCCTTTCACGTGCCTCCAGCTACGGACCTGGCTGGAGACCTGGCTTGCAACCTGGTTATGTGCCCTGGCTGGGGAATTGAACCAGTGACTTTTGGGTTCGCTGTCCAGCACTTTCTCCACTGTACCACCAACCAGGGTTATTGTCTCTTAAAAGATACTTTTTATCCCAAGTTCTAATTAGTGGAAGGATAAATAACCAAATATGTGAAAATAAAAAATATTCAAAAACTGTGCCAATGTAGCAGAAAGAGCACATAGGGTCAATAGTTTATAGAGGATTAGAACCTGACCTCTTTAGAAGAAGGTATCTCTTTAGCTAGGTGACCTTACTATCATTTTATGCCAGCTACATGGTGCTTGGAAGCATTTGATTATATGATTATAGAGTGGATGAAGAGATTAATTGTTGAGAGTGGGGAGTCAAAAGTGTAGTGTCACTACCCATGACAAATATATGTGTTAACTATGCTGGTTGTTTTTAGGGAACAGACCCATGAATCTGCTTTTTTTTCCTTTTCCTTTTAAGTGCTGTTGAGTTGTTCAGATGAACATTAGCATTCCTGTTACAGGTGGTTTCAAATAGGAAGTGACCAATCATATCACTGGCACTTCTTTAAAGGACTTAGACCAGCGCTCATTCTTTCCAGTTAGTCTGAGAAAAATGGAACCAGAAAGAACACAGTATTGTTTTGGCTAATGCTAAAAATAAAGAGTGGTAATTAAGAAGATTTCTTATTAATTTAGCATCCATTATTATGAATTAATTCATTTAAACATGTCGTAATTACCTCTGTTCTTGTATTTACAACAACAATAGCTGTTGATTTTTGATGGCTTCCTATGTGCTTCTTACTATGGGAAAGTTCTTTACATGACTGATATTATTTAGCCTTCACAGCACTTTGATTAGTAGGCATTATTATTTTCTTCATTTTATAGATGTGGAGCATGGGGCACATAGAAATTGAGTACTTTCACAGGGTCACATGTCTTTTAAGTTTTGGCATCGAAATTCAAAGCCAGGCAGTTCAATATCCCACAGCCCAAGATGGGGGCTGGGGGTTAGACCAAACCAGATGATAGCCAAACTTAGATATGACATGTGACCCAGGTTGACATGGTTTTTGATACAGTGGAAGAAGCTGTGATAAGAGACCAAAGGGGCTGGTGCTGGAGGTTGCCTTGCAATGAATGGATAAGGAAGAACTTTTGTAGGAGAGGTTAGCTGGAGAACATTATAAAGCCAGATAAGAGAGACTCCTACCCAGAGAATCACAGGCACAACAGTCCTAGGGAAGGATGGAGCTTAGAGTATTCTAGAGACAGAATAGCAAAAAGCCAGAGTAGCAAAAAGTAGTGAGTAAGGAATAGAGTTAGACTAACAGTGGTCGTAGGAGAGAGTCTTACTTTTAAAACCTAAAAGGCAGTTAGTTTTTTGGCAATTTGAAGCCATGCTTCTTTGTCCATGTGACCTGATGTCATAATTATCTTGTAGGACTTTTCTTCTTATTTTTGATTTCCCATTTCCTTTTATGTTCACAGGGATTTCACCTTCTGCTATGTGTTGGTTCTATTTGTGGGGCATGTGGCCCTAGTGCTAGGGGAATGAAAATTATTTCATTAGTTAAACCACTGAATTAAGACTCATAAATAACGCTGCCTAAAGGGCATAAAAGTAGAAAGTCCATTAGACCAAGAAGAGACAGATTTCATTAGTGTCTCTTCTTGCAACACTAATGTGAGAAATCATCCACTATTTTGTGTGTTTCTGAACCCAGCAATTGATTCATTCATTCCTACCAATGATTCATATAATGATTGTACCTGGATTATTATTGGCTTTATTTTTCATTTATCTGACCCTACAGAATGGTAACTCATTTGTGTTTTGTTTGTTTTTGTATTTTTTCAAGCAATTCAATTTTGACATAACATGCATCCTATAGTTAGGATTTCCTATCTTTCCTTCATCTACCCCATTATGGCAAATGGCCCTTGATTAAGGCTTTTTTTAAGATCATTATCAATTGTTTTCTACCTTGCAGATAGTGCTGTTAAGCTGAATCTATTGTATCCCAGAGATCCTATATGGCTTGTTATTTCTGGGTGATTTATTACCCTCACCGTGGAAATGCTGTTAGTGAACATTGGGGGAGCTGTGCTGCATTGAGCAATATCAATGTATCCTCATGTTCTGACTTCAGTGACAGTCAGAGATCCATCTCACTGACAGTTACCTTGTTAACATTTTGATCAGATGGCAAATTTGTCATTTTTCATGGTAACAAGTATAAGTTTACACAAGAACCACAGATAGATGGGAAAGATAAAACAGGCCTCTCTTGGTTTTCTCTGTGATGTAATCAGTAATCTTTGGGAGAAGTGAAATAATTACTCTGTGAAAAGTCAATCACTGAAAACTGTGTTTATTGTAGAAAGCTCAAATTTTTCTTCATTGAATGGTATGTGCCATGTTCGCGTGTGTATATGTGAGCATGCATGTGTATTTTGCCTTTGCTGATGGTTTGATTAACACACCAAACCTCTGTGAAATTGTGACAAAAGGACTTATAGTCAGAATGGTTTGGTTTAATCACAATATAAAATGTGAGCAAGATGGTGGTAGGACTGCCTCAAGAATTCTCAACATAGTGCATTGGCAGCCAGGGGTGGGAGTGGGTTTTTTCTCCTTCTCTACTTTAAACTTGCTCAGACACTCCTCACTTGTTAGCATCAATATCGAATAATGTATGTTCTTCTCCAAACCCCTGTCAGAATCTATGGGGTCTCCCACCTTAATGCCTCCCCTGTGTGTGATCACACAGTTGATGTTGCTTTGTATTGTTATTCTCCTATTTTCTCGCAGCTGTATTCCTGAAGCTATGAAATCTTTAAGCTCTCAGCACTTTTGAAAGCTCTGAGCTCTATCTAGTGCTTAGAGGGGAGTGTGTTTGAGAAATAATTCACTTTTTTTAGTAGAATTTTATTACTTCTTGAGAGTCAGAAATGGGCTTCTAAACTTCCTGTGCAAATGACAGTTGTTGGTACAATGAACAGCTTTTAGTTAGGGCTCGTAAGAATTTCTGAAAAACCAGTATCGTTGAAAGGCAAGTAAGACTGGCCTAAGTATACCTGGGCAGCCACTTGAAGCAGGAGGACTGTCCACTGAACCATCAGAAAACTTATACCCATGTGCCTGGAAGTCCCAAAGTACAGTTGGTTTTCAAATGCTTCTGTCAGGTGGTCTTGCTGTTGGGAAAGTTGTATTATGTTTTTTTTAATTGCAGTAAAACACAGTCAAGGGGGATGGGTAAGCCAAGTATGATCAATCATTCTGTTTATTATAGGCTTTTCAAAAAGGCAGAAAATGCTCACAGTTACATTTTTATGAGCCAAGTTTTCCAATAATTTTGCAACTATTAACCTACAAGGATAGCTTATTTCTATTACTTTGCCTACATGCACAGTTCTAATGAAAGAGTTTAAAGTAAGAGGAAATCCATGTTTTTAACCATCTTGCTTTATCTTTTTACACTTTGTCCAGGTCTGAGTGAGTATTTTTACATTCTCAGTCTAATCTGACTCACCATATATGGTTAACAAACTCATTTGCAGAGGGGAGTTGAGGGAGTGAGGGGTGCCTGGGAAGAAAGGGTGACTCCCCTTCCCCTTGCAAAGTGAATTGTTTAAATTTGTCATTCTGATGACTGCTGTCCTGATAGAAAGTATATAGAGAAATGTAGAGAGTAAAATAGGAATCACATTTTCTTGAAAGGTGATCCCATGATAGTTCTTATAGCCAGTAGTTTCTAAATTATTCCAAATTTTCCATTTTTCAGCTTTACTTTTTCCTTAACTAGCTTATAATCATGGCCCAAAAGTTTACTCTGCATGTCTAAATGAGGTCAGTGTCTTAAGTGAATTCCCAAACTCTCATATTTCAGGGCTTGTTATACATGCCCCATGAATGCATCTCTGATTCATACTCTAGGCCTCTCTACTCGTCACCTCTTGCTGTGTGTAGCCACATCTTCATGTTCTTGAGGCTTTTCCCCAAACCACTTTGTCCCCCTGTGGCCATCAGTTCTCTCTTCATTCTCCACAGGCACAGACAACACTAGACTGTCATTTCTCACAAGTCTTCTTTTTCTGCTGGTGATTCAAGGAATGAATGAAAAAATTACAGTTCTGAACAAGTTAAAGATTTTTGGCCGTACATTATATAATTCCTGATTCAGAAGTTCAGACAATAAGAAAGTCAAAGGTTGGATGTTCCAAGACTGGTTATCTTGTTAGCACAAATATCATCATCAAGAATATACAGAGTGTGCACAATAGAGTGACAATAACTTTGCATCTCCTTTTTTCATGTGCTTCTTATTAATTTTAAAAAACTATGTTTCTAAGGTTATGATTTAACATTATTGTTTCAGATATAAATTATTAAATTCTGAAAGCAGCCATCATGTCGAAGGAATACCATGTTAGAACAACCATAACTTCTGGACTGAGTGCAGGGCCAACTGCTAAGGAAATTGCAGACTTCAATAACATCCCTTTATATACAATTTATGAGAAGAAGGTGTATGATGTTGATCCTAATGTTGCCACACAAACAAGGGAAATGCATAAGGTATGCAAGGATCACACAAGTCCAGATATTGTACACAGAATCCAGGAGATCATCAATGAAGATCCAGGAAGGTCAATGCACTCCATAGCAAGAGAACTGCAGATGCTGGATGCAACGGTTCCCAAGATTATTGGTGAAGATATCAGATACAGATCGTATGTTCTTAGAAGAGGTCAGTGACACAGCAGACAAAGGAAAGGTGCTTTGAAAAAGTAAGGACACTGCCAACAAAATGGAAAAATCCCAAAGAAAAAAAAACCCTCATTTTCTTCTCTGATGAAAAGAATTTTCAGCAGAACCAAATAGTCAACACAAGAAACAACAGGTGGTTCTGTGAGAATCTTAATGAAGTCCCAATAGTCATGAAAATGAAATTTCCTGCTACAGTGATGGTGTCAGGTGTTGTCAGCAATGAAGGAGATAGCATGACCCTGCATTTGTTTCCACAAGGCTTGAAGGTGACTGCTGATGTTTACGTTGACGTTTTGAGAGAAGTAGTTGTACAGTGGATGAAGCAAGTTGCAAATGGATGTCATTTTATCCTCCAACAAGATGGTACACCAACACATAACACCAAAAAGGTGCAAGAATGTCTCAGTGTCAATGTTCCTGAATTTTGGTTAAAGGAAATCTGGCCACCTAGTTCACCAGATGCTAACCCTTTAGACTATTATGTATGCAGCATTTGTGAGAGTGACGTTAATAAACAACCTCATTCCAATACAGAGGCTGTTAAAGCTAAGATCAAAAAACATTATGATGTCCATGGATAAAGAAAAGTTAATTAAAGCTTACTCAAGATTCCAAAGTCAAATCCAGTTTATTATTGCAACAAATGGAGACATTTTTTTAATAATTAAAAAAATAAGGAATTTTCTGGCTTCTTGAGGCCCTCTTTTCACTGCCTGGTGCTGAGTGCTGATGACCTGCGCTCCCAGGTCAGCTGACACCAGGGGTTTTGGACACCTGAAAAGCCCTGCAGGTCTCCAGGTATTGAAAGACTACCTGGCAGGCAAAAGCTGCATTGAAGGGTATGTGCCATCACAAGCAGACATTGCAGTATTTGAAGCAATCTCCGGTCCACCACCTGCCGATTTGTATCATGCCTTACGTTGGTATAACCATATCAAGTATGAAAAGGGAAAAGCCAGCCTTCCTGGAGTGAAGAAAGCTTTGGGCAAGTTTGTCCCTGCTAATGTGGAAAATACCACAGGAAGTGGAGCTTCAGATAGTAAAGATGATGATGACATTGACCTCTTTGGATCTGATAAGGAGGAGGAAAGCGAAGAAGCAAAAAGGCTAAGAGAAGAATATCTTGCACAGTGTGACTCAAAGAAAGCCAAAAAACCCTGCACTTGTTACCAAGTCTTCCATCTCACTAGATGTGAAACCTTGAGATGATGAGATGGACATGGCAAAATTAGAGGAGTGTGTCAGGAGCATTCAAGCAGACGGCTTGGGCTGGGGCTCTTCTAAACTCATTCCTGTGGGGTGTGGAATGAAAAAGCTTCAAATGCAGTGTGTAGTAGAAGATGATAAAGTTGGAACAGACATGCTGGAGGAACGGATCACTGCTTTTGAGGACTATGTGCAGTCCATGGATGTGGCTGCTGTCAACAAGATCTAGAATCCATCGTGGATCTTAAATAAAAGTTTGGAAGATAAATAATAATAATAATAATGACTATGTTTATGTATTTACATAGAATAATTTTACTTCAAAATATCACACTTTTGTGGTATGTTGTTTATTTTACTAAAATTTTGCCACTTGATCGCACCCACCCTGCAATTCCTTCCCTTCTTTCTAGTTCTCTTTGGGTTGACTTCTTTCTCAAGGCTAGTGACCTTCGTTTGCCACAAAATGCCTGCTATAGCCATTCTACCCCCTAATGGCTGAAGAATGGCACCCATCCACCCCCATGTGTCTCTTTTTGGTAGACAGGAGCTTTTTCACAGCTACCCCTGCTGAGTATGTCAATGGCCAAAATTGTATCTTCTGCTTATTCCCATGAATTGTTTAGACCACTGCAGGTAGGGTGGGGTTAGCTTCTCATGAATGATGGACAAATGGGACAGGGTAGATGCCATAATAAAACTGAAGTTCTTTTAGCAAGGTAAAAAGGGGAAATAGAGATGGGGGAGACAACTAACAATGTCTGCTACTAATGCAGAAAAGAAGTTTATAGTGGGGTTTCAGGTATTGTTCCTACTGACCCTTAATGGAATGGGGATTACCTACTAGTTAGCTCTTCCTTCATCTTTAGCTTATTACCATGTTTTGGGGGCCCATTTACCACCAAAGATAGGAATGCCCCCCAGGTCTCTTCATTCTTGAAATCTATTTTGTGTCCCAGGATGACTACCTGTAGAACATTTGTTTCCTTTGAGGGAGGCATGGTTCCAACCTCCATAGCAAGGAAGGTCTGCTGCTCCTCCACTCCTATTCTACCCTGGTGGGGAATGCATACAACCAAATGCTTATCTCAGTTTTGTTATTCAGTTGTAAATAACATTGCCTATTAGACCACAAAATCCATAATTGATTATTTCAAGCCTGATGCAATGCACACTGCCATTTAGGGAAAAAAAAAAATCTCGCGGAGGTCACAGGTTCTTGTTTAGAGATCCAGTTTATATACTTTTAGAATTTTTATTGTTTTTCAGGTTGTGATAAAAAAAAAATTAAGGTAAAATTTGCCATCTTAACTGTTTTTAAGTGTGAGTGTCAATGATATTAAGTACATTCACATTGTTGTATGATGATCACCTCTGTCCATCCACAGAACTCTTTCCATCTTACAAAACTGCAACTCAGTCCCAATTAAACAATGGCTCCTCATATCCCTGTCATCCCGGTCCCTGGCAACCACCATTCTTGTCTTTTTTCTTTTCTCCTTTTTTTTTTTTTTTTTTGTTTGTTTGTTTTTCTGAGTTTGATTTCTCTAGATACTTCATGTAAGTGGAATCATATAATATTTCTCTTTTTTGTGACTGGCTTATTTTCATATAGAATAATGTCCTCAAGTTTTACTCATGTTATATTATGTGTCAGTATTTTCTATTTCTATGGCTGAAGCGTATTCCATTGGATGTGTATATCACATTTTGTTTATTCAGTCATCTGTCACTGGGCACTGGATTATTTTCACCTATTGGTTTTTGCAAATAATGCTGCTCTAGTCATGATTGTACAAATATTTCTTTGAATTTCTGCTTTCAATTCTTTCACATATATACCCAGAAGTTGAACTGCAGAATCATATGGAGACTTTATTTTTAATTTTTGAGGAATAGCCATACTGTTTTACATTCCCACTACATTAGTTTACATTCCCACTAACAGTGCGCCAGGGTTCCAGTTTCTTCACATGCTTGCCAATACTTGTTATTTTCTGTTTGTCTTTTCCTTTTTTTCTTTTCTTTTCTTTTAAAAAAAAAATTCCTTTCAATTACAGTTGACATGTTATTTGGTATTATCTTTGGCCAGTGTGGCTCAGTTAGTTGGAGTGTGGTCCCATAACCTAAAGGTTGTGGGTTGAATTCCCAGTCAGGGCACATACTTAGGTGGTAGATTTGATCTCCAATTTGGGGCATTTGATTCCCACTACAGGCATATACAGGAGGCAACCAATCAATCTTTCTTTCTTTCTTCCTTCCACCCTCCCTAGAAAACAATGAAAAAAAAACATCCTTGGTTGAGGGTAAAATTTAGAAAGATATTGGTAATTTCTGGTATACAGCATAGTGATTAGACAATTATATACTTTACAAAGTGTTCCCCCTGAAAGTATAATCACTAATATTATAATAACTACATATTATTTATTTTGATGATAGCCATCCTAATAGGTATGAAGTGGTTTGATTTGCCGTTTCTCTAATGATTAATGATATTGCATATCTCTTCATGTCCAATTTCTATTTTTAAATAAATTTCTCAATATCACAGTCTGAAGCCTCTGTGTTTAGAATATTGTGTTGACTGAAGACTCCTAATTTTGCTAGGGAGTGTATGCCTTGTCTTTGCATGATCAGAAAAGGCTTTTCAAAATAATCCTTTTCAAATCAAAGATGCATCTGCCCCAAGTTCAAACCTATTCCTTTCTAGAACAAATATACTACATAAGACCCTCTGCCTCTGAAATAAAATCTCTTTTTTTCCAGCCTCACCAATTTTGCAATCCAGACTTCATCTCCAGAAAAAAATAATGCCAGAATGGTTAGAATTACAACTTGTCTTCAACACACCAGGGCACAATTCACATAGGTCACACCCCACACAGGTCAAAGAAGTAGCTACAAAGAACAGTCAGTGCTGTGGAGGAGGTCCCAGGCCTAATGCCTGCATGTCAGCAAGCTGGTCTCCAAGATGACCTGAGAGCATTTGCACCTTTTCCTTGACCTAATTTGGTAGCTTCTCCTTTTCTGCATGGTCTGCTACATCAGCACTCACATTTCATGTTTGCAGCCTGGGTCCTTCTGAATCAGAGAACCTTTTAGAATAGCACTGGCTATTGATTTCACAGAAAGCCAAAGGCACATCACTCAGTGATTCTTTTATTATCTGAGAAATGCTTAAGGGTGTGAGCTAACTGTAACTACAGCTACCAAGTGGGTAGACCTATTTGCATTTGAACAACTATCCGTTTTTGTTTCTGTTCCTCCACACTGGGATTGAGAACCTCCACAGTTTGGAATCTAGATAGTTCTTAAACTAGAATCAATTTTCACAAAGCAGAATTGTGTATGATCATAAGGGAATATGTGCTTGGGAAAACCACTGCTCTCTTAGGAAATGATGAGACCGGTGGTGGACATATGGATGTTATATGGAACTTTATGACAGTGACCCATGTCAAGGGCCACCTTTCCGGAAAAGTGCACTTCCAAAACTAGTCTCCCTTCTAGTGCCAGCTTTGATTAGATCCCTGGTCATTTGAAGTTAACCACGAATAACAGTCTAAACCACATTTTATGGTGGCAAAGAAAGGTCAAGTTTTCTTCCCTAAAAACTGAGAATGAGAAAAGCCATCTGGATGCTCCTAATATCACAGAAATATAAGCGGTTATTTTAAAGGCTTCCCTTCACTGCACAGGAGGCATTAAATATTGCAGCACATTTTCCCTATTCCCTGGGCAAAGATAATAGGCCCAGAAAGAGCCCAGCATGAGACAAGCAGCTGGATGACTCCAGTGAGAATGCCACGGCCAGCTCTGCCTCTCACCTTCCCAAACGATGATGAAAAGGTAAGCAGAGCAATGTCTGCCCTGGGAGATAGAAACTCTTGAAAAGTAAACAGTGAGAAGTAGTTAAGGAGAAACAGCTGACACCTCTGGCAGTTGCCTCAGAGGTCAACGAGAATGTAGATCGCTTTCCCAGAGGCCTTGGTGAGGATGACAGAAGAAAGGAAACATCCTAAATCATAGTCTAAATTATTGTTCCCTGGAAAGAAGCGTGAGGCACCTTCAAACTTGGTTATCAGTGTAAGAGGGAAGCACTGCTCTCCTCAGGAGCCTGTATAAATGTGAAGGAATAACCCAGTGTGCTTCTGCTTCCAGAAGGGGCTAAAAGGATGCAACTGGTAGGGACCAGGCCAGTAAAAGTTTTCCAGGAAGTGGTCATAGGAGAATAAAAGCACTGGCCCAAATAGGAGATGCTTCTTAAACTTTTATTTTTCCATGTTATTTTGTTATTCTGGCTTCTTTGGTTTTGATTTTGAAAAATGGGACCTGTCTAGTGAGGTTCGAAAAGTGACTGAGGGCACTGATTAGCAGCTGATAAACAGAATGTTCTGCTAGAAAAAATGGCGCCCATAGCAGAGCTTTTATCTGCAAAATGGAAACAGCAGGGAAGGAGTCAGTGCAGCTAGAAGGCCAAGTCTCACCTATTCTCCCTGCATCCCCAGAGCTTAGCATGGTGCCTGCCTAAGGCAGGTGTGTGATCATTTTCTTTGATTAACTGAAAATCAAATACTTGAGCAAGTGGCCTGATTAAGATTCTTGACCTCCTTCCTGCCTTCCCAAGCCCACTCCCACTCCCACCCTGGCACCAATATTGAATGCTTCTATCTGTGAGGGCATGATCAGGAAGCAGCTAAAGTCTTCTGGATCACTGGGCCAGCAGCACCAACATCACCTGGGAACTTGTTAGAAATGCAGATTATCAGGCCCTGCCTGCCCCTGACCTGGTGAAATCCGGAAGGGCCTCTGCAGTCCAAGGCTGAACAAGCTCCCCAAGGGATTCTGATGCAAAGCCAAGCTTAAGAACCACTGTACTAGTCAAAGTTACTGAGCCATTTTAAGCTATTTGAACATTTTAACCAGGTGTATTGGCATCTCTCCTGAGTAGATGATGAGCTTTTGCATTAATGTATGGGACAACATTGTTTCTTGGCTGAAGAGAAGTTGGATCAATGAATTTGAGGGCTTTGAACTTCATTTTGAGATATTTTGGGTTAGCATGACATAGAAGGATATCTGTGGGATATACAACTTTCGGAAAAAAGCTGTAAACATTTATGTGTTTCCTCTTTGAGAAGCAGGGAAAGTTTACAACCTTCACATTTCCTGCAAAAAGGTTGTGCCAGTTTTATACCCAAGGACTACATGCATGAATGAAATAGAGCCCACGGGCTGTTCAGTTTTGGGGGGCTTATCTGCTCACCACCGAAAGTATAACTCAGAGTTTGGTGGAAAGGAAAGGAATTGTTTTTTAAAGGTTATACAGATTTAGATTAATGGTGAAATTCTGCCGTTAAATCCTTCTCCCTTTAAAACACCCAAAAACACATAGTCCTGTCTCCCCGTTTGCCAAGTCAGGGCAGTTTTAGAACAGAGAAGTCAGAGGTATCATCTTTTTCTAGGAAAACAAAAGTCCATGGTTTCTTATTTCCCAGGCACAGGTCAGCTTTACTGGGAGCTCCCATTCATCTGTGCTTGACTGGGGAGATTTTGCCTGTATTGTGGTGTTTTTCAGCTTTTAATTCAGAACCACATGATAGCTTCTTTTTTAAAAAATATTTATTATTTTTAGAGAGAGGGGGAGGGAGAGAGTCAAAGAAGGAGAGAAATATAAATATATGGTTGCCTTTCACCTACCTTCAGCTGCAGACCTGGCTGGAGACCTGGCTTGCAACCTGGTTGTGTGCCCTGGTTGGGAATCAAACCAGCGACCTTTGGGTTTGCAGGCTGGCACCTTATCCACTGTGCCACCAGCCAGGGCTATGATAGCTCCTTACGCACCTGACCTCATGGCTGGCTGGTGGGGTGTCTCTGCTTTCTCTCAAACTGTGTGCTCTCTCCTGTTGAACGGCTACCACCTTATTTTAAACCCTGATGGAAGCCTGTGACGCAGTGGGTATGGTGACCAGTTATAGCCACTGGTAGAATCTCACACAGCTCCGTAAATTTTTCTGTCACCATTCTATAGTCAAAGCCCCTCCCATCTCCTTGTTGCATGGAGGATGATGGCTGTGTTTCATTGAGTTTCATCCCCCAAATTCTGAGGCTTTTGTCCACTCATACATGAAGGGAGGCCAGAGAATCAGATTTTTAAGAGATCTTTTCACCATAAAAATGTGTTCCTTGGAGGCTGAAGGCTTTAGATTAATCTGTTACCTCATTTACATATTTGCATGAGAACAAGCAAGGTCAGTGCCCCAGACAGAAGTAGAGAGATATGTAATCTCTCATTGAGCACTACGTGAAAGTGAAGGGCAGTGCTACTATCAATTTATCTGTGACAACAAGTATAAACTGGGCCTTACCCTAAAACAATGATTCTCAATGGTGAGACCTTCATCTCCACCCACCTCCTTCCTTACCCTCCCTCCTCTGCCACTCCCTTTCTCCTAGTGATATTTGCCAGTGTCTGGAGGCAAACGTGATGGCCATAACCGAGGTGTTGATGTGTGCTACTCGCACCAAGTGGGTAAAGGCTAAGGATGCCTCTCAACAACCTACAATGAACAGCACAGCCTCCCTGCCAAAGAATTATCTGGAACTCAGCCTACAGTTGAGTCAGCCCTATAATTGTGTTATTGTCTATATAATTTTTGAATACTATGGCATTCTTTTGTGGTTCAAATTGGTTAGTCTTGCTATGTTTTAATTTTTATTTCATCCCTCTCATAGCCTTGTCTTATCATCTTCAACTTAATATCATCTACTCTGCTTCCCAAAAGAGGGAAGAAAAAGGCATGCATTCATATCTCTTCAAAATTGAGCTAAAGCAACTTTTTTTTTATGTCATTCTTTTCTTCCCCCTGAGAGCTATTTTATTGTGTTATTTAACTTCATTAGAGGATAACAATGGAATTTTAAAACATATTTAGAATAACTGTAATGCTTATAGCCCTGAGCATTTAGGCTGACTATGTCTATAGAAGTATGTTAAGTTTCTTTCTGTATAAATTCAGTAGGATCATTCAATATGGATAAAGGTAGAGGTGATAGAAAAAACCTGTTTCATCAGAAAGTATGTTTTTGTTTGCTAGAAAGTTCACATGACAGAGTTTTCCTGAAGAAAAACAAACATATTTTATTTATTTTTAGAGAGAGATGAAGGGAGGAAGAAAGAGGAAGAGAAACACCCTTTCTCATGCCCCCAGCTGGGGACCCAGCCTGTAACCTAGGCATGTGCCAGGACTGGGAATCAAACCAGCAGCCCTTTGGTTCACAGGCTGATACCCAATCTACTGAGCTATCCCAGTCAGAGTTCATGCACACATTTTAAAAAATAATGCTGACTTAGTTTAAAAAGTGTTTTATGGTTAACATTTCAAGATGATTTCAATACTTGTGATTTTGAAACCTTCCTTTCATGGTCTTCTATTTTCTTTTTATTTTCTGTTAATGCTGTCCAAGACCAAAATGAACTGAAACGTATTAATATTTATTGGCTTGAACATGAGATTGAAGCCAAGGTTACAAGTTTGCTCTGGGTCATGTTGACGTAAGAAACATCCAAACCTGTAGAGAATTTTTATGAGTTTATTTGAGCCAAAATGATGACAGTTGCCTAGAAGCAAAATCTCAGTGGATTGAAAAAAAAAATGCTCTAGAGAATGGCAGTTTTGCACTTTATTTTATATATTAAAATCAAAGGAGAAGGCAAAAGAAGGCTTACTTGAAATCCACTGGTGGTAGATCAGGGAGATGGATGGGAGGGGAGCAAAAGGGCAGAAATCTCTAGGACTGCATAAAAATTTCTTTTACATTGATGAGTATGGAATAGTGAACAATTAACAGGATGACAATAACAATAAAGGGTTTGTGTTCTCTGCTTTGATGTAATGATTGTGACCTGAGGGGTCTGGAAAAAAGGAAATACCTTTACTTTGCAAAGGTATGTTATTGTAGATGCAAAAAGACAACAGACAGGCTTTGTTAAGGTAAAGATTGAGCTTTGTCAGGGAAGATACAAATCTAGGACAGGACTATCTGCATGACACACTTTTAGTTAGAAAGTGTTCATTTCAGACCATCCTACATGGTTGTGGTTGGTTAGGTCTCTGAGTTGACACCATGTAGCACTCCCCTGAGTTTGTCAGGTTTTTAGTATGTGGCCCTTTGTTATCCACAATCATCTCCAAGTACTTGACCCTGGCAGAACAGGAGGACCTGAACTCTGCCATAGTTCTTGCTTCCCTGTTCCCAACCTTAAGTCTGATATGGCTTGAGGCTGGCAGTGAAGAGACATTTCTTACCTCTAGAACGATGGTTCCTGGTAGAAAGGTAGAGGATGAATGGTTATGTTTTGAAGTTTTGTGGGAGTTTGAATTATATTTTATAAACCAAGAGGAAGAAAAATCATTCCTCATTCTCCCCAAATGAAAAATACTTTCCAACATTACTGGGGATATGCCTAGTTGCTGAAAGATAGTAAAAGTTCTGTTAACTGAAGTTGAGGAACCTAGAAAATATTCTAAATAAGAAAAAAAAAAATTACTTCTACTTCATTTCAATAGACCTTTATTTCCCATTAATGGCGGAAACATTGTGCTTACATTCTTGAGCCATAGTGAGCACTATGGTCCTTTGAAAAACCAATTTGAAAAGAAGCCTAGGGTACCAATGGTAAAATAAAGTTCATTTAGATTAGTTGATAGTGATGAGCTAGGTGCACAATGAGTTGAAAACCACAAGAGTTGGTATGGCCTTTGTGACTCAGAAAAGTCTTTTTATTGAAGTGGATTTTTAGATCAAATTGATGAATGGGAAAAATTTTGGTGAGGTGAGAAGTTGGCTGGGAGGGGGACAGTGAAGCTGGGAAATTTTTTAAAAAGCAAACTAATAAATGGAAACAATATAAAATATAATGAAAGGTACAGAAACAATTATTTAAATGGTAGATCAATTATGAGAAAATATTCCATTTGCACTAAAACAGTGATTCTCAATGGGATGGTTTTATTCTTCAGAGACATACATTTGCAAAGTCTGGAGACACTTTGTTGTCACTTCTGGGTGATAGTGCTCCTGGCATCTAGTGGATAGAGCCCAGGGATGTTCCTACATACCTACAATGCACAAGACTGCTCCTGGCAAACAAAGAATTATCTAAGCCAAAATGTCAATGGTGACAAAGTTGGAAACCTTTGGCAACAGGCTGGGTAGGAGAGTAGGTGAAGAGGGTGAAACAATTAGAACAGGGCCACTGAAGATTGATGAACAGGGAGGTATTTTGTTAGAACATCCTTTATTCCACACCTTATCTTCATTACACAATACAATGGCAAGCCTATAGGAAATGATCAGTAAGTATATCATCTGTCTGTCTATCCACCATGTGCCAGGCAAAATGCTGACTATCGAATGTGAAGGTGGTTATTATAGAAGTTAACTGGGCACAAGATTAAAAGATGGAGTAGAATGTGTGGTTACCAGAGATGAGGAAACAAGTATGAGTGCTTGAAAAGGGGCAAACTCAAAGAGGAAGAAAAAGAGGGAGATGATTTTATTAAAAATGTCTAATCCAGCTCTATAAGGCACCGAAGGTCGCTGGTCCAATTCCCAGTCAGGGCACATAACCAGGTTGCAAACCAGGTCTCCAGCCAGGACTGTAGCTGGAGGCAGGTGAAAGGCAACCATATGTTGATGTTTCTCTCCCTTTCTTCCTCCCTCCCTGCCCTTCTCTCTAAAAAATAATGAATTAAAAAAAAAACAAAACCTGCTTTAATTAAAAATAAAAAAAAGTCTAATCCAGCCATAGGGTTTGACACAATCCACAGTGTAAAGGAGATGGAGATTTCCAGAGCTATATCTCAATTTTGAGTCTGGGTGATGGAAAGACTGGTGGTGTCAGAACAAGATTTCCTTTGGTAGGGAACTGGTGTGTTCAGCTTTGTACCTGTTGAGCTCAATGTGCTGGATGTAAAAGCTGACGCTACCAACAGGCAGCAGAAAATGTGGGTCAGGAGCCTCATGCAGAATTCACTTCTGCTTCTGAACTAGGGCTCTTAAGTATATATCATCTTCACAATAGCTATAGGATATGGGGTGATCTGGTAGGCCCAGACCTGTTATCTTCTTGAGAAACAAACATTTTCAGAAACGTCTGGAATTCTGCAGTTTGTTTGTTTGTTTGTTTTGTTCATTTTCTTTTCTATTTATCCATTCTAGATATGACTTGCTTGTGACCTAGGAAAAAACTTCCTAGTTGGCCCTGAAATTCTTCTGTTTTTCCCCAGAAAAGGCCATTCCTTTGGAATTTCAGAGATCCGTTCTTGCCGTAAATTTTCTTTCTTTGATATTACCTTATTATCTGTTTCTCATGCTCAACTAATCAAGGGCATGTGGTGTCTTTCAAGTAACAGTAGCTCCAACTTTGAGTCACCTGGAAGAACAGCTCAACTCTGCAGCTGCCTCCATGTGTTGTTGATTCTCTTTGAAGTTTTTTGTTACTTCCTGTAATTGCCTGAGCCCAAGTCACCTTTTGTCTGCTAATTATGAGGTTGTAGTTGAGTATTACAGCTTCCAAAATAAAGCTGAAGATCCTAACCTCCTTCTTCATGCTGCTGTTTTCCTGTCCCCTGCTGAGCCTTTGGGAGAGGCCCAGGAAGGGCTCTGCCTTGATGAAAATGAGGAGGGGAAGTATGTAAATGATTGCTTAAATGACTACTTCCTGCCAAGCACCATTTCTGTAATTGACTAATATAATTGCAGGGTTTAAACTGAGATATATCTAATCTTAGGAAACTATGTATCATCTTTATTTTGCCTCTAATTCTGTGCTAATTTCACTAATTTATCACTGCAGTTTAGATACACATGGTCTGCATAAAGCGTAACAAACTTCACTCTTCTTGTTTTAGACTCACAGAGGAAACAGACTCTGAAACATCCCCCACTCCCTCCTGCCCCAAATGCCATCTAATTACTGTTTTGCTAGATTCCCACTTTCCAATATGAGTCCTTGGACAAAACAGCTCTGTGTCACATGGCAAGCAGTTGGAGAATGAAATCAGACTGCCTAGACTGTAGTCTCTCCAAAGGTATCTAGTGTATCTGGTCTGGCCTGGCATACGTTGCTAATCTATCAGCTGCTATTTACCAGAGTCCAGGCATGGCCTCCAAGTCCCCTTCCAGCAGTCAGTCATTATCAGTCATTTGGACACAACTGGTGTCATCCGTGCCAGGCTTCCAAACTTACTATGTAACCTCGGGTTTGTTACTCAAATCCTCCAAGTCCTAGTTCCTTCTTCTGTTAACAGGGTGGTGGTATGGAGCTCTTCCACAGGGTTGTAACGGGACTACTTTAGTTGACATATGAAAAAGCATTTGGAAAATTGTCAAAATATTCCAGAAATATGAGTTATTGTTAATGCTGTTATACGGGTCTCTACAAAATTAGAAAATATTTACAATGTCGGTCCTTTCTGGTGTTGCCCTAAATGGCCTCAGAAACGGTCATTCTGGTGGCTGCAGTGGTAGCTTCCTTAGCAGAGCATATACTTTCTTATCACTATGTACGTTGGACTTGCCACTCCTGAGTCTAAAATTATGAAGCAGGCCTCTAAAAATGTCATTAAAGAACCAGTGCCAGCCCTGAAGAAATGGGTGGTAACAGTCTGGGATGAGAAATTTCATAGCAACTTGAAATCATCAATACATCCATGTGCATGATCAGTGGATTTGTCATATTGAACAAAATCAAGATGAATTTGAGTGGCCCAAGTTTGTCTGATGAATCACGTATGGTGTGTGATTCACCGTACGTGTATTAATAGTCATTTATGCTAGAACTGTGTATCATCTGCCATGAATACTGTAGAGGTTAAATAGGGGGTGGGGTAAAAGTAGGTTTACAGCTGTCCATATGAAAAAATATGATAATTAATAAGTAATACATGAGTAAACTCTGTGTTTCATGTATTCACAACTGTAAACCTACTTTTGCCCCACCCTGTATGTGTACACACACAGGTCCTTCACTATAGATGGTTGGAGAAGGACTGATATAAAGGAGTCTGTGTGTGTGTGTGTGTGCATGTCTATTTCTAGCAAAAACGGTAAATTAATGGCTTATCAAATAGTTTCTAGAGCTTTTGAAATCTGGGATCTTCTCATACTAGATGCTGAGTCCCCAAGTTATGATTTCTTTTAACACATGCGTGGAACTTTAACACGAAGGTAGCACGAGATTAGTCATAAACCTTGCAGCTTCAGCTTTCCTTCTTAATATGAGTCTCTGCTTTCACAAATCCACTTTTATGACATCTGAAAAGGCAAGGCAGGTTACTTTAAGTGTGACTGGAAGTGACAATACCCACTGCCAAAAGGAACCAGATTCAAGAGGAATGAAAATAGTTCTTACACTTGCAGACCACTTTTTTTCACTTATTTTTTTAACCTTCATTACCATGAAATGACTTGTAGCAAAAGTGCTCTTTAAAACTAGTTTGAGCAAAACAAAACAAAATGGTAGTAAAATATTCAAATATGAGACTCTCAGAGCTCCTTTAGCAAATATTAGGTAACTAGGTCTGATGATTAATTTACCTGAGCCTCAATTGCCTCACCTATAAGATGGGAACAGGAATCCTTTATTCCCAGTGAGAAGCAAGGACTTAATGCATGGGTTGTGTCCATCAAACTACATGAAAGAGACTAAGTGCTAGGTACACAGGAAGCAGGAGTAGAGCATAGATTAGGAGCAGGGTTTGATAGCAAATAAAGGAAAATTTGATTCTAGGCTATGCTCTTCTCAGCTGCTTGACCCTGGGCAAGCCTTTGAGCTCTGTAGACCTGAGTTTCCACAGTGGAGAAGATATTAATTGTTGGCATGAGTATTAATGATGATATAGGTAATGATAAATAGTGTAAGTACTCAAGAAGTAGTACTTAAAAAATTACAGTTATGATTATGATTCATTTTACTCCATGTGAAGACTCCGAACACCCAGATTTAGGTGACTAGGAAAAATAAAACTAACAGAAACTCCTTAGGATTATAGTGGGTTGTGGGGGCGCCCCGAACCTCAGAGATCCCCTGGTGCCACAGATGAAATGAACCTTCCCAAGCAGCTCATGCTAGGGGACAGAAGGTTGACCAATGCCTGTTTGACAAAGGCCTTGATGGCCCACCCCCAAAGGTTTTTATTGATTACACAAGGTTAGGGATACAAACCACAGGTCTTTACCACAGAAGAGTATTCAAAAGAAAGGGAGTTGTTAAATTTAGATAACAATAGAAGGAATTCAACTATCTACTTCAGGCTATGGTCTGTTAGACAAGGTGATTCCAAGAACTCCAAGTGGCCTGTAGAATTTTAGGCAGGGTGAGATTATAGGTGGTTGAGGTTTAACATCTACTGCAAGTGGGGCACAACACACAAGTCTAGGAAGTTTAGGTCACAGGGCAGACTTGAAAAGATGTATGGAATATTTGCAAGGCCAGATTCATACAGGAGCATCGGGGCCTGTATGCACCCAGCTTTGTCAGGTCTTACAGTCTTGGCCTGGCCTGCACAGGGCTCCATGCCCTGACACCTTCCCAGGGGATCCCAACAGTAGGAGACTTGTGTCTAATAACTTCAGATGAAATGGAAAAACAATGTGCTTTAAGGAAGGACAGAATGATGACTAGTACATGAAAATGCAGGCTCTCAGCATTGAGCACAACTTATTAACAGTACTTTTTTCTCTTTAATGTAATATCTAAGTTAGGAAGTTTAGCAACTACTGAATTCATTAAGGTTGTTATAGAATTGAATAGTTATAGAATTTGGACAGAATAGAAAGAATAACCTGAGTGACCTTTATGTATTCCTCATTCTTCTTGGTTCATCTGGTAGAAGGAGCTGGACTATTTGAGCTTGCTCATTTGAGGAAAACCATTTACTTCTAAATTTGGAATCAGAGATCATTGTAAAAGAGGACCCATACTTCCATTTTATAAGAAAAGTACTTGAAATGGTGGTGGGCACCTACTATTCCCTGGGTATAACTTTCAACCCTTTCAGATAGTATTGCCCCATTTTCACTGGATAACCATTTCTCCCACATTTCATATTGTTCTGGATGATCTACCAGTCCCAGTATCCCCCTTCCCAAGCCACAGGATAGGGATGGGACCAGGAACATCTACTCAGGATTTACCATTTCTTGGCCACAGTGATTGGTCCTAGGAGTGAGCATATGATCCAAATGGAGACAATCGAACTTTTCTTGGAATGTTATATATAAATAGTAAGAAACAGGCTTTTTCTTCTCTTTCTCCTCCTTCTCCTTCTTCAATTTGGACTCACTGAGCTGGTATAATTTAAGTCTAGAAATGACTAAAACCATCTACCTCCTCCTCTAGGCTCTGCTACCTAGATGATCAAGAAATTAGCCAGATACCCATAGAAAAGCAGAAGAGATGGAGAGTCTGAGGGACAGTATTTTTAAGTTTCTGAATACCATAGAATTGGGGAATAGAATCTGCAACTAATGGGTTGGTTTGGAGGCAAAAATATTTGTTTGGGGGTCCTGAGTTGCTGCAAGAAAAAGTCACTCTGAACCATGTAGTACTTGGAACCTAAACTGACATGTAGCAATATAATATTGATAGCAGGATGATGTAATTCATGTCTTCATGTCTGCTTTCTATATCAAGGGACCCATGAGTTAATTGTCTTTTCACAATAAATCAATAAGGAGCAATGCCTTATATTAAACATTTCCCATGATCATTTTGAAGCACACACATAGGCAATCACATGGAGAAAACAATATTTTATGTGTAGAAATGGCACAATACTAATCTTATTCCTTCATACTGATTATACTTCAAGTAGGCAATGGAAGAACATTAATGTCCCTACTTAGAATACAGAAAACATGTTTGTAGAGAGGATTGGTATTTGGTGTACATACTGCAATGCAGACAGAGAAGGGGTTGTTTGATGAAAGTATTAATTCTTTGACAAGATTATTTTTTTCAGACATTGAAATGAGCTCTTCTGGTAGGGCCACGGTCAGTCTTTATGATGGTAAAGCCCAATGAATGAAAAGAGATATTATTTTAAAAAATATTTCTGAAGCAGTTTATTCACTGAGCCTATAAAAGCATTCACTGAGTAAAGTATGTTGGGTTTTAGTCTTTTAACTGTTACCAGCTCTTTGCATGACCTTGGTCCTTAACTTTTTCTTGGACTCAGTTTTTTCACTATAACTAGAGATAATTGAAGTAGATCCCCTGGAAGTTGTCTGCAACCTTGCATTTTGAACATAGATTGGTTTATTTTAAGACTTGGGATCATGAAATATGGGGACGGTCGGTGGAAGGATGTGGAGGATTTTGTTCATAGATTAAAAGTGAAACTCTCAAAAGGACTAGGTGGTGTGTAACATGGTAGGTTTGTACTGAATTTTGGACTAATTTTGAACTATACAGTAGGGGGGTTTTAGCTGAAGTATATACCAAAAAGGTGGAATATACTTTATCTCTGGTTTGAGATAAAAGGATTGAAGTAATCACACAAAAATAAAGGGGAGGGTAAGATAAGGTAATCACAAAATAAAATAAATTGCATGAAACAAGTGAAGCCACCATTGCAGATACACTCAGGATCAGAAAGAGAAAATCCTTCTCAGTTCTGAGTGTAGCAACAAAGAGAAAACTTAAAACAGAGACAGTTTTGTTCTTGACATTTTATTTATAATATAATTATTTGTTCTGCAATAAATTCCTTTTGCAGTAATGTTAATTAAGGATGAATGTGGTCATTACTCATGTTTTAATCTTGTATTGCTTCAATAACTTCTTAGAAATCACCCTTTTTAAAGTAGAAAGTATGCCCACATTTTAACATGGGAAGGGCAAACTCCATAGCAAACAAAGAGAAGTTGGGTAACCTTTATAAACTGCCATTAATGACTCATTCTCTTATTAGATTGAAAGTGGTTCTGCTGATTAAGATAATTAGAGCCATCAGATTTCCCTATACATTGCTCGCATGGTATAATTTGTAGAGTCTTTTAACTAATTAGATGCTATTTATATGGCATGGTTGTGAATGGGGAAAAATGTATTTCTCACACTAATGAAGTTCACAAACCCAGTATTTGTTATAAAAGGCAAATAAAGAAAAAGTTGTTTTATCTGTGGCCACCTACAAGTGAAAGAAGAAAATAAGTAATTTAGACACAAAACAAGTCCAGGAAGTGGTAATGTGAAACCCAGTATTATCTGCCATCAAGCAGCAAGAAAGAAATAGAGAGAAGAAGCAATAGCAAAGCATTCTGATCTCAGCCCAGAGACCCTATGTTGATCCTTGGTAAATCAGTTAGCCAGAAGCTATCTGTGGATGTGCCATACTCTATTCTTTCTGAGCATTATCAGCCCTTCTCCTGCCTTATATACCGCATGCTTGACCCTCCCATCCTCAAACTGTGGTTAGTGATTTCAGACCATTAAGACCTATCAGTTTTGCCTCTAAAAATATCCCAAATCCAAATAATCTACACCATCTTTGTTACTGCATCTCTCTTCAAGGCCCTCATTTTCTCATACCTAAAAAAAATTAAGTCTTTTTTTGTTCCTCCAGCTTATATTCTTACCCTCAAGAATCTATTCTCATGTGGCAGAGTCTTTTAAAGTAGCTCTTGTCATGTCCCTTTTATAATCCTTCCATTGCCTTCCATGCCCCTGACCATGACACATGAAGTTCTTGTTGGATTCTAGGATCTGTCCCCCTCATCTTTTTTTTTTTTTTTTAATTTTATTGTTGTTGTATTACATCCATCCCCTTTTTGCTCCCCTCTGTCCCCATCCCCACCCACCCATTACCCCCAAAGTCAATCCCACCTGTTGTCCACGTCCATGGTTCCTTCATACTAGGTTCTTGCCCCTCATCTTTTTAATGCCTGTCTTTTCTCACTGAACGAGTCACATTATCTTCTTTCTGTTTTTAGAAATACCAAGGTTGCTCCTGCCATAGGGTTTTTGTCCTGGCTGCTTCCTCTGCCTGAAATGTTTTTCCTCTAACCCTCATGTGATGGAGTATTTTTCTGCTTATTCCTGTCTCAACTCAGATTCCACTCCCTCACCAAGGCTTACCTGGTCTACCATATATGAAAATGGCCCTTATTTTAAGTACTTTCTCATAATCATGCTTTCTTGTTTATGTACCATCGACCTCTATTTGAAAATTTCTCATTTATTTAAGGTGTGTTGTCTATGCCTAGTGAATATTTATTAAACAAATGAATTCTTTAAAGTGAGGAACCATATTTCATATGCCATCATTCACAGAACACTGGTATGTAAAAAGATGGAAGAGGAACTACTCTGAATGCAGTAAGCATAGAGAAGACACTGAATCTGTCACCAGAAAGGCACCAAGCCCTAGGGTGATCTGCCCTGGCACAATCTGGAATGTGTGGGTTCTTGACCTCATGTAGGAAAGATCTCAAAATGAGTCCAGGTGATTTTGAGAGTTTATTACAGCTAGGGACAATGAAACTAAGGAAAGGCTTAGAATGGAAGAGGCAAGAACAAAGGAACAGTGAGTTTAGGTGGAGCTGCTTTTTGGCTCACTGAAAACTTAGGCAAAAGGAGGGAGGGCCCTTGGAGACAGGTTCAGGGGGTTAGCCTGGGGCAAGCTGTTTCTGCGCATTGCTCCCCTGGTTGCAAGTCTTGTCAACCCTGACACACCTGAGGGTCATTCATTCTCTGATCAGTTTCACCTTCAAAGAACATTACCAAAGGGGGACCTGGCAAGGTCTGAACTGTGTACACCATTTGCTCCGAAGTGTCCTTGGTTAGGGAAGATAAGATCTTGCAGTTTATTGACTGGCTTTAAATTGTTTAGTGTCTGTCCAAGTATCTGTCTCAGTTTCCCCCTTCTACTAGCCAAGGAATTTCCTAGCTTCTTACTAACCTGCCTCAAGGCCTCTCCTTCCCTGACCCAGCCCTGTGGAGCCCCAGTCTCTGGCTCACCACCCTCGGCTCCATGAATACAGCAAACACCATAGCGCCAGACTTTGATTATGCCAGCAAAGGAGTGGCTTAGTGCATTTCCCCCACAGTCCCCGCCAGGTCCAAAGCTTGAATTCCCCATGCCTACCCCCACTCGCAGTGAATCAAGTCTTTTTCTTTTGCTTACTCTTCTTTGTGGGTGAGCTATATGTAGAGATAAGTAGAGGTCAAGGGGCAAAAGCATTCTGTAGTGAGTGAATGTGTCTGAACAAAAAAACTGGTTCCTTTCAAATCTTGCAGAGGCTCTCTCCTAGAATCCCATTTGGCAACTCATTATATCCCAGACCCTGCTTCCAAGAGGAGGTCGTTATTTCGGCCTGTAATCCGACATAAAGGCTTCCCATTTTTCAGTTACATAAAGTAATATAAAACACATCTCAGCATCAGACATCAGGATTAACACTGACAAAGCTTGCATTAAAATGCTCTACCAGGCAGCATCTCCAAAGTGAATGGAATAGTTAACATGCCTGCACAATGACTCTTCCTTCATGGGGAGAAGGATTTATGTTTAAATACTATTAACATTTTAATTCTGACAGCCATGGTTTAAAAGAATTATATTTTAATACAATAGTAAATGCATTTCTATAATAATAGTTATCCCATATTATTCATTTTCTATGCTTTTAATTTTGATAACCCAACTAACCAGTTTAGAGAATGTCATTTTTTCCTTGACATCTTTATTTTTTAATTAAATTATACTATTCAGATGAAGTACAGTTTCAAAATGGGGCATTATCTGTTTGACTTACAGTGTAGGCATCAGAAATGGGCAGTTTTCAATTTTCACTGAATATTGGACCATTAATTAGCAGTGATAGTTATAGTATTACAACTAATATAAGCTGGAATTCCCTAGGCCTCTGACCAGGATGTGGAATGTTTCTTTTTTTCCCATGTCACAGGATTTCAGAAGGACCTCTGTTGGCAGAAGTGGTTAAGTCTGAGTTGTCTGTCTTCTTACCCACATAGAAAAGCAATGTTTGTCTCGTGTGCACAGAGGACAGTGCCTGCAGAAGGGTGTAGTATGCGCAGCAGTCCATGAAAGCAGAGAATTTGCAAGTCATGTGAATAGAGTCAGAGCCACTGAATATAGGACTGCAGGTTTTACCCCGTGTCAGTCAGAATGAAATGGGTATGCCCCACTCTTTGAACAACAAAAGTATATTTCTACCTTATGCTACAATTCCCTTGTGGATTAGCTGGGGACTCTGCTATATGTCCCTTTTATTTTAGGGATACAGGCTGATCCATGTCCTACCGGTCAGGATATTGCTGATTGTATGATTATACTAACTCTTAAAGGCCTCGCTTCTGGTTTCATTCATTGGTCATGACAAGCCACATGGCCATACCTCATCTACCTCAATACTTTGATTCATGAGAAGAAAGAAAACCAGGAAAATCAGTATACAGCTCTGATGGGTTAGCAGGGGCTGAATCCCTTTTGATATGCAGTAAGCCCTGGCTCAGGGCTTTATCTATCTGAGAAAGAAATACCCTTTTCTAATTTACAAAATGTGTCCTCTTAGGTAACACTAGTTCAGGTCCTCAGCTATTTTGCCTAATGGATGATGCTAATAGTTTTCATTCTTGCATTCAAAAGTAGTGATCCAGCCCCTACTGTGTGTTAGAAATAAGAGTTGTGAAGAATCAGACCCAGTGTCTAGCTCTCAGAGAAGACAGACGATGAAGAAGAAACAATTAAAATGTGATGGGTGCTAAGGTAAGGAGATGTGTAGGGCTGCCATGGGAATCATATGACAGTAGATGAGCTGTACATTTCAGGCCTCCTTCTTCTTATGAGGCATCTTGACTTTCCCCTTAAGGACTAACCAAAAGTTTTGAGTCTGCTAAACAGATAATTAAGCCAAGGCACAGATAATTTAGATGACTTTGCTTCTGAGACATCCAGGAGCACTGGAAGAGTCTAAGCACTAATATGCATCTCAAAGCAAGCCTTTAAAATGGCCGTTTGATGGCCTATTTGATGCTCATTAAGACATCATCCTCGGTGGGGAGAGGAAATAGGAAGGCAGGAGAGAGAGGGAGGGAGGAAGAGAGAGAGCAGGAGGGAGAGGAAAGAGCATGCAGGGTTGTCTGTCTGCATTGGCTTAGAATCAACATTTCCCCATAAAAGGACCCTGTAGCGGATGCTGTTGGTGCACTGCCCACACTACCTTGGGCGGTGACCATTCCACTGCACAATGACCTTGGTTTCCATCTGTGAACCTGACATTCTATCTGAGGGCTTTCTCTAGTCACTGGTGCTGACTCCGCCTGTATGCAGCACAAAATAGACCTGGAAGTCCCAGAAATTAAATTCTCCAGCACCCCACCTCCCTCTGGCAGCAGTCACCTCCCCTAATGGAAGTGGGTGGATAAGCAGCCAGGTTCCCTTGCTTTCTTGGTGGAATGACTCTGAAACCTGTCCATTTCCACCAGCTCCCAGCGGAATTGAGTCCCTTCACTCAGGGCCATGCCCTGCATGGTAACACACACTTGCAGGATGCATTCTCTCTCAGTCCTCTCACTTCCCTACCTCCTTACTGAGCTTTCCAGAGTCATCTTCCAAACCAACTATTCACCCTTAAAGTCGTGTCTTGTGATATTTTTTGTAGGAACCTAGCCTAAGACAAGCAAATTTAAAAACCTCATCATGGATAAAGCACCAGCCTGTGAACCCAAAAGTCACTGGTTTTGCTGGTTCAATTCCCCAGCCAGCGCACATGATCAGGTTGCAAGCCAGATCTCCAGCCAGGTCTGGAGGCAGGTGAAAGGCAGCCATACATCAATGTGTCTCTTTCTCTCTCTCCCTACCCCTCTTTCTGAAAATAATAAATAAAATCTTTTAAAATATAAAGATAAATAAATAAAATTTAAAAATTAAAAACCTCATCAGTAATGCCCAGAATCAGGGCCTTTGAACTTTTCTCTGTCTGCTGTGTACACATGGGGTGCTAAGAAAAAGGGATAATATTTGACATGAATAACACAAAGAAATATCAGGTGAGTCCTGCTGGATGCCCGTTGGTCCTTAGAAGCTAATGACTGTTCTGGTCTCGCTTTTGAAAATGCAGCTCTCTATTCATTAGTCATTGTGTGTACAGCAGGCAGGATATACTTGAGCATCAGTTGCATTTTTTTCCGCATGTATTTTGTGTTAATTTGGCATTTTTGTATTCATATTTAGCTCGACTAGGGCCAATTACATCACAAAGTGCGTTGGAGAAAGGTCCTTTAAGGCAGGACTAAAGTGATAGAAAATGTATTGTGCTGTTTCATTTTTCCCCCCACTTCTGAATACTATGCTCCATCTTCTAGTTCGTAATTCCTCCCCTAACTGCATTGTCTACTATTTGACTTTTGGCATAAAAATACACCGATTAGAGAAATAAACGAGGGCCCAATTTATGAAAATAGACTCCTTACACTTCCAGGAAGTTCCTGCGGTGCTATTTGGAAAAGGTGATGACTGTAGTTTTCAGTAGATATCTGCATAAATTACACTTGATTTGCAATTCTTCACCTTCTCTTCTTTGCTCCAAGGGTATATTTTTAAGGATGTGATTATTTGGCAGAAGTGCTAATAATGATGGGGGAAATTTTCAGAAAATGTATTCAAACTGCAACTTTCTACAATTTCAGAAATAACACCTTGAAAGTTGGCTCTTGCAGCCTTTCAGGCATTACTTCCCTTAAGTGATGTCTGGAAATGGGTGATTCCCTGTGAGCAGTGCACAGGTGGCCTGGCTGGTCCGGAGCTTCAGGGCATGGCAGTAGAAAGAAGTGTCACTGACCTGCGCATTCCAAAGCTCCCTCATCAGCATCACCAAGGGTTCTCCCCACCCCATGCGCTTTCTATTTTCTGTTTGGCACGCATATTTACCACTGAATGGACCATACTGTGTTTTAGCCATTTATGGAACAGATCACACTGCCCCCACCGCCCCACCAGGCTTCCTCACCTCCGCGCGGGTTGGTGCGTCCTTCACCTGTCACAAGGACTTGGTGCCTCTTCTCCATGCAGGCTTCTCCATCCCAGTCTCCTCGGACCCCTGCTCTCGAGCCAAGGCAGGAGCAGCCTGTTATGGTGGAATATAATGAGCCTGCGGTCCTACAAACTGGTGTCAGATCTCGGCTCTGTCATTTACTTACTGGGTAACCCAGCCTGTTATTGAATGCACATGCCGTACAGTTTCTGTGTCCAGTTTCCACCTGAGACAACTGTGGGGCATGCATGGGACAGCCCACATAAAAGGCCTGTTCAAGGAGGGAGCTCCAGGATTGGAACGTTCTCTCTCCTTCCAGCCTCTCACACTGACTGCACCAGTCTTGGCAGCTTAGTCTTTCTTCTGCCATGCACTAGCGCATTTCTGTATGTTTTTTCTCACTTCCCCTATGGAACCCTGAAACACTGGGCTGCCCTGCGCTCCTGCCGCACCTACTCTCCACTCAGCCTTTCACTTACTAAATCAAACTAGCAAACAAGGTAACAAATGTGCATCTGTCTGCTTGGTGTTCTGTGGATGGTATGGGCGGTGTCTTCGAATAATAGAAAGATAATGTTACACACCAAAATTTATTCAGCTTTTCTCTAACAGTCTTCTTTTCCTGCAAGTTCTATTCCCTATGACAATTCTTTGTGCTTCTTTCTTGCTCTCTCCCTCTCAATACCTAGCAATCAATTCTTCTGCTTTTCATCCATGCACACCCTATCACCCTACCCTCCCTGCCTCATACTGAATCTTCTTTTGCTTTTCATGAGTCAGGTAGCAGGCTTTCCTTGGCTGCTCTCATTTTCATCCCTGCTTGTGACCCATCTCCTCACCTAAACACCTCATTAAGTTGGTGTTTGCCTGATTTCCTCATCATCCTTTGTGCACTTTTGTTATTTTCTAATACAAAATAACAAGTTGCAGCATTATCTTAGACTTCCCTTGTCCAGCCATTTCTCCCGCGCAGCCCTGATTGCTTTTAGTGGAGAATAACTTTAGAAACTAAGATCTGGATACTTGGGGTGTTCCCTGCTCCGGGGATATCCTTGCTTCGAGATCCTCTCAACACACATTTTCTAGCTAGAAAATAGATGCATCTTTGTCTTTACATATACTTAGCCTATCTGTGCATATGAGTATGTGAGTGTACATATACTGCCTGTCAAGGGTTCAGACCAATTCAAATCCATCTCTTTCCCCGGTTCCATGTATATAAATACCTCCTCAGACAGTGAGAAACTATGTTCTCATTAATCTTGATATGCATATTTGCTCAATATAAACAACCTCTTCAACCATCTGTAACTGTCCTCTGCCCACTGGCTCTGCACCCCTCATCCTCTCTGCCCTGCCTTCTCAGACCCTGCACACACCACCCTCCCCACTTCTGTGTGACACCCCCTTCCTGTACTGCCCTTTCTTCATCCACAATGCCCGCTGCCCCTTACCACTCACTGCCACTGCCTCCTCTGATGCCATCCTTTCTCCCCAGGAGCGAAAGGGAAGGGAAGGGAAGGTGGGGCAGGAAGGGAAGATTGTGCCTGTTTACTGATGGATGGACTTGGAGCATTTTATATGCTTTTCATAACACTTCTGCATCTGTGTTGCATACACAAATATTTCTTCTCCATCCACTTACTTCCCTTTACTTTATCAGCATTACCTGCCCCTCTCTGAGGTTGTGTCTAATTATAGTAGAAAATAGAAATCATTTAATAATATTCAGCTGAGCCAACTTGACCTGCAGCTCTGACCCTGGAAAAACTAGGAGAGCTGGATGGTATGTTGTAGGCAGTGGTACCTAAAGGTTCAGCTAGAAATCTTTCTGTATCCAGGCTTTTCAATACCCTTTTCCACCCTCTTTAAAGATACAACATTCATAGTCTCCAGTATTGCTGTGGACATAAATAGCAAGAACCTCATTCTTGTTGGGTTTTCCAAAGTACCAGTAATACAAGGCAAGTATAAAATTTCTTAAGATACAAGAAAATTACCTTCCACAGCATAAGAATAAATGATATCATGTGTCATTTTTAACAGTAGTGGTGTTTTCCACACTCAGTGGGCAAATTGATTCTTTGTTAGTTATCTATGTCTAATCAATAGGAAAGCTGTCCTGGGGAAAGCCAAGAGTGGGGCACTTCTCCCCCACTGATTTGTTAAAGCCAGCAGAGCTCCCAAGCCTCATTGGTTTCCTGCAGCTCACCTTTTCCCCAAACTGAGAATTCCCATTCATATCCCTAGATTGCTTGTTGTGTAAATAATCTCTTCTTAGGAAAAATATGAAATAGATTATTGGCAACATTGTTAATAACCTTAACGGAATAAAACCACAAGCCCTTCATAATGTAAATTATCATAAATCTTTTATCTCAGAAAACTGGCAGAGTTCCAGATGAGACAGAGAAATGTCCAGGGAAATGTCCAGAATGTTAAAAAAAATTTTCCCAACCTAAAATTTATGGCAGAAGCAGAGAGAGCTACCATGACATGTCTGAGCTTATTACCACTCAAGGGCCCCCATGCAGGGATGGATAAATGACAATGTGTCACTCACCCCTGCCCTCTGAAGTCTCTCTATTAGAAATGCTACAATTTAGTGTCGCATGTCACAAGTCAAGCCCCCAACCTGAAAACTACCTTTGCCCCCAAAATGAACACATTTCATGATTCATGGAGGGATCTGGGGTGCCTTTCACAAGAAGCACTGTGTAGCCAATGGCAGCTATGAAAACTGTCACTAAATGGGAAGTACCCACACTGCAGCAGTGAGCAGACTGCGCACGGTTGTTATGTTAGCTCGTCTTTCTACAGCTATGTGACTTTCAGCAAGCGGTTGAAATTCTTCCTGACCCAATACTTGATTCCTTTAGGTAGTACTCCATCTTCCAGGGAGGTTATAAGCATTGAAGGAGAGGATTTTGTTGTTGTTGTTGTTGTTTTTTCCCTAAGTAAGCACTTGATAAATAGTAACTATGACTTATTATTGCTTATTGGTACTTCCAGATACTGAGCTAAGGGCTTTATATTTACCTCATTAATTCTCACAGAATTAGGTGGATGTTATGAAACAGCATTTTGCAGAGAAGGAGACTAAGTTTTAGCTTAGACAACGTTCCTACATCATACAGTTTGGAAAATGGTACATTCCAAAGCTAATAAAATCTTTATATAAAGTTAAGCTACTACTACTTGTGTATTGAAAATGAATTTTCTTGTGGATAACAACCGAGTGCACTGCTAAGAAAAATGACATGCATCTCTATTATGAGTGAAATAAGTCTATAATTTTCCTCTCTTGTAATGTTTTTGCCTGGTCTTGGTAAAAGGGTTATACTGACCTGATAGAGTCAGTGGGGAATGAGCTCTGTTTTTCTGTCATCTGGAAAAGTTTGCATAAAATTGAAATGATCTCTTCTTTAAAAGTTTAGAACACTTGCATGTACAGCCGCCTGGCATCATGCTCTCTTTGCACAAATATTTTTAACCAATATTTCTGTCTTTAATAGTCACAGGACTATATCAGTTATTGTTATTTTTATGCCCATTCTGTTAAATTATACATTTCTAGACATTTGTTCATTTCATCTAAATTTTAATGATATAGTCACTGATATTAGTCCTTTATGATCATATTTATGTCCACCTATTCATTGAAAAGTTTCCCCATCACCTTCCTTTGCTCAGTCTTGCCAAAGGTTTATCTATTTTGAATTTTATCAGAGAAATAACTTTTGACTATTTTGATCTTCTCTACCAAATATGTTTCCTGTTTTATACATTTTTATTCTTATATTTATTATGATTTTTCTTTTACTAAACATGAACTTATTTGTTCATCTTTATGTACTTAAGGTTGGCATTCAATTTGTTAATTTCGAGGCTGTTTTCTAATGTAAGTTCAGATGTTAATATGTACTGTTTCATTGTCCTTCAGTTGAGGTATCTTAATTTTTAATTAATAAAATATTAAATGGGGACAACTCAACAAAGATTAGATAAGATTGAGTAAGGATGCCATTTTTAAAATCAAGTTAAATACAGCTTATGTTAGAAAGTGTCTTAGGGGCAATTTTAGATGGTATGTTATAGAGTGAATATGTTTATCCCCCCCAAATTCATATGCTGAAACCCTAACCTGCAATGTGATGATATTTGGAAGCGAGGTCTTTGGGATGTAATTCAGATTAGATGGGGTCCTGAGGATGGTGCTCATGATGGGATTGGTGCTCTTACAAGAAGACAGAGAACCAAGGAAAGGCCATGTGAGTGTACAGGGAGAAGAGGAGGTGCTCACCAGAACTCAGCTGTACTGGAACACTGATCTGGGACTTGAAGCCTCCAGAACTGTTAGAAAATAAATGTCTATTGGTTCAGCCATTTATTATTAATATATAGCACTTTGTTATAGCAGCTTGAGCAAACCAAAGCAGTACCATGAAACCACATGAAAATAAGACCAAGCAAGGATGAACCTGGAACTCAGGACAATTATTATTTTGAGTCGGGGAAGCAAGGAGATAAAATGGGAGAAGTCCAGATGGGTAGATGTAGGTTAGTGTCAGGGTCATAGCTCTTGTGTTCTATGAGGCATTCATGAGCATTTAGGTCCTTAAAATAAAGCTCTAAATAAAAGCAGGAAAATTTTACAACTAAAATTGGGCAAATACTAACCACATGCCAGTCCCCATTTAACACTCACCGAGTTCTCACAAAGGCCTCTACGGGTAAATAGTTACTGTTACCGTTAAGATAGATCCAAGTACTGAGCTCAGTCAGTGGATCAAGTACTGAGCATGGGACCAAATGGCTTTAGAGGCCATGACTTGGATCAGGGAATATTAGTTATGTAAAGGCAAATTGAAGCCTTTTGAATAACCAGATCTACAGATATATGAGATAGAAAGTATCCTGTCAGTTCAAGGATTCTAGCAGAAACCACTCATCCCTTCCAGGGAAGTACCATTGGATATAAGACCTACCTGCCTGCATGAGCTGCTTAGTCTCCTTTTGAATTAACACCAAATGGCTCAAAGCAGTCAGGTTGCTGCCTTGTACACTTCATTCGAAGGTTATGTTGGGAGGGAGGCTTGTGTGGTAGTAATACAGGCTCTAGCGTTTCCTGGACCTAGGTTCAAATCCCAGCTCTATCACGTACCCGCTTTGTGCCCTGTAATAAATGATTCTCTGGCTGTAACTCTCAGTTTCTTAATCTGTAAAGTACATAAGGTTGTTGTGAAGATTATGGATTATGCCCTGCTCTTAGGCTTATAGAAAGGCCTCTATATTAAAGAGAAGGAATCCAGCTATGCTGAGTCTATGATGCCAGTGTCCCTGATTCCCTAAGACAATGGTCTGATACTTTCAGGAGACAGAGTAATGACCTAAATGAAGAGTGAGGTGCCAAGCAGAAATTCACCTGGGAAACTTGACCTCTTTGCCCTCCTCTCCCTGTTCTTTAGCACAGGTGATGAGAGTGTACCAGTGGAGTTTCCTCTATTGAGCTTCAATTATTTATCAGACATATTTGTGTTCAGTGACACATGTGGCAGATACAAATTCATGGGTTCTTTCCCCCAGAGTGCTTCTGGGCAAGTTATACAGCAGGGACCCTTTAAAGCATCAACGTTAAAGAGCAGAAATTGATTTCCTTTGCAGCCTCTTCTTTCACACCTCTCGGGCTTCCTGGGATTTCCTTACAGTGTAGGGCTAATGACTTTTGATACAGATCAATGCAAAGCTAATTAATTTACTTCACAGTTTTCATGTACTCAGACTACCCAGTGGTTCAAGGGATTTGTTGTAGGTATTTGGGGATGGGGGGTGGTAGGAATCTGTTCTTTGTCTTTCATTTTCTGGGGACCAATTAGCTCCAATAACTATCTGTTGATGGGATCAGAATTGTGGCAGACATGTGGAATTGTAGGGAAGAAACTCTGGGATTCCATGATGTCCAGGCTTTTTCCACTAGTAAGTCAACATGAGAGTTTGTGATTCTATAGCCTAAATAAGAATAATTTTATTTTGACACTATATGGAAACAAGGTGGTTAATTTTAGCCATCTCTGACAAGTTCTTGAATAGCATGAGAGGAACAGGATCTCCTCTCTGTCTCACATACCTACTTAATAGAATATGACGAAAATAAAAGCATGTCCATGAAAATTATTCTTCATCTGGGAACTATAAATTCTTTGTTCCTGAATTGAAAACATTATACCCTCATGATGATATTTAGTCAACTTAAATAAAGCTTTGAGTTTGCTATATAGAAGTATTTAGAGAATATCTGATGGGCCAGAGATTACCCTTTGTTATAAAATGATATTATTTAAGTATGCCCTACTGCAATGATAAAAATTAGGGGCAATGGAATTTACTAAACTTGATTTGAATCTTTCCTCTGAAGTTTACAGTGACTAGTTTGAGATATGTGTATTCTTTGAGTATAAAGTTCCTCAACTAAAATAAGCATTATAATATCCAGTGAGGCTATTTGAAAAATGAGTATTCAAACCAAAAGTAGAGTATATTCCTTGTATATGGTATGCATGCTATAAATTCTAACCACTGTTGGTGGTGATGTGGTTACTATTTGGTAGTTTGTTTCCTTGCTATACTCTGTACTCCAAGAACAAAGCACCATTTCAGAGTTTAAAACAACAAACAAACAGAAAAGCTTACATGAAGGCTTTGTCTTAGTTTCCTTAAGCAGAAGGAATGTAGTTGGCTGCGGGGCCCTATGTTAGAGACCAGTTCTCTACTACACATTAAGTCATTCACATGTGATTTGCAGAAGCCATTCAGTATAACAATTTTTAATTAAAATACTTAGAAATAATTAATATCCTCCTACTGGGTAGATCTTATCTGTCTAAGCTGAGGCTCGTGTGGTGTGTATTAGAACAAGATTTAAGGTGTAAATTAAAATCAGTTCTACAGATATGTGTCTTTGTCTCTTAATTGAAATAGTCCTACTGGTTTGTTTTAAAAAGAACTCCAAAGTGATGACTGACTTTGATGTTGTTAGAAGCTTGTAGAAACATTAAACTTGCCGTTTAACTAATACACTCCTTAAAGCAATAAGCATGCCAATGAATGGAACATCATTAGGGAACAAGGTAAATTCTAGTGGGAATGGTGACTTTTGATGGTGATGCTTTGTATAGTTTTGGGCAAGAGACTGTTGTCTATTGAGAACATAAATGCCTTTAATATGCCTGTTTTGGTAGTAAAAGGAACTTCTCCACAATGTAGAGATGAATGAGAGTAACAATAAGCATTATGTAGATTGGGGAAGTATCAAGTAATAATCAAATGGACTTAGAGTTAGCGGGACCTGGTTTGAACCCCAGGTTTGGCACTTGTGAGCTCTTTGACTTTGGACAAGTTACTAAGTCTCCTCTCATAGTCATCTTTATTGTCTGTCAAATGGGACTTAGGTTCCTTGCATAGAAGTTGTTAGAATCAAGTTCAGTAATGTACATAAAATACTTAGTATAGGAACTGACATTGTAAGAAATGCTCTGTAAATTGCTACCTCTAATCTTCTTAATTCATAATAAATACTACATTTTAACTAGTAGCTACTGAGCTATGAAAGTTTTAGTTAACTAATAATTGATGTGCTAAGAATTACAACCACTTCCACCACTGCCATCATTACCAACTTCAGATTCTGCATGTCAGAACACACATTGGTTGATTGTCTGGGCTCAGCCAGGTTGCTCTGGCTCCAGGACCTGAGAAGAGCCATCTGGTCCTGGATCAGAACGTTATAACATCATCTTTATCCAGGATGGAGGAGACCCTACTCTTGTGACTGATTTTTCTTTTGCCAAGCCCTTGTGAATGAATGAGACTGGAAGATAGTTATAAGTAGAAAACACGTTTGGCAGTAATCCAGATCATTCTCCTGAAGAGGAGCTTCGGTGGAATCAGAATGGATTAGAACATAAAATGGGGCCCTTATGGTGCTATGACAGCCGTCTCTGCCTCACCTGCTTGGGTGTCTGGCCACCACCTTTTCGAACGCAGGAAGGCTCTCACTTGTGGCCAGTCACACCCCAAGGTGCATTTTCTCACATGTTTTTGATCCCTTCAGTCATTGCTTCGAGTGTCCAGGTGTTGAGTGGTGAGCGTGGGAGCTGAACAGACAGGTGACTTGTTTTTAATTAATATTTGAACAGAGTTTCTTGTGATGGCCGTTGTTTTCTCCCTCTCACCTCTCTAGTTGGAGAGTCTGAGCCTGCATCGGCTCATTAACTCTAACAGTTTGGCCTTTAGCTTCTCCTCCATCTGTGAGGCACCAGACCTCACTTCTGCTGTGTAATTTAAGAGGAGAGAGGTACCACATTTTTTACTGGAATGCTCAGGTCTTTCAGGGTTACTCTGAGTCTGAGCTTCATTTTAATGAGGCAGTACCAGAAAAACACAAAAACATAGCTTGCCATTTCCTCAAAGAGAGCTACCCAAAGCCACTGGCCCAACACAGTATTAATGAAGCTGCAAATTATGAATTAAGGTATGCGTTAATAAACGGGTAGGATAGCCAAATAAAAATTTGCTAGGGAATTTTCAAATGAAACCATTTTCCACTGATTATGAAAAGTGACAGTTTCCTTCTGCTTAGATGCTAAATCCAACATTTTTACTGAGCAATTTACATGGTAATAATGAATGTTTTATTAAGACCTTTTCCTTCAAGGGAGCAGGATTTCACCTTTCTAAATTTTATTGAATTAGTGGCTAGCATGCAGGAAATTTCATGTTAGCATTTTGTCCTACACAACCTTTAAAAAAACATATAGCTGATTAAAATAGTATGAAAGCCCCCTGCCCCACCTCATGGCTTATCTTTAAGGTTGTGTGTACATAGAGTTGTACATGTATAACTTATTTTAAGGAACTAAAGTCAGAGGTAGCTTCCGTGTGTTTAGTACATATTGTGACGTTGCTGAAAACTGTCCAAAATTGAATTAGGGTTTTTCCTTCTCTGGAGAAATAATGCCTCTCATCCTTTGAGCTATCTGTATAATATATCTGTTCATTCCAAAATAATCCATTTTTATTTCAGAAAACAATGCTAGTCATTCTTTCAGAGAACTAAAGCATTTTAGATACTTTGTTCCAGATTGGGAAAGAACTAGCTTCATGCTAGTAAATATGTGCCTCTCATGTCACCCTTCCACATGATCCCCCAGGTACATGCTGTTGCAAAGCTTAAACAGGATTCCCAGTAGCCGGCTCTTTTTCCTGTATGCTTAGAGTTGTGAGTTGGAGGCCCAGGGTGCTTTGCTGCTCACCACTCAGGTGGGAGTCTTGATAACTTTTCCTCAATTGAATTGTAGCTCAGGCACAGTTCATGTTACATGCACCACCGGTTCGTCATCTTCACATGCATTTTACGATGTTAGCATGACTGGAATGGGCCTTCTTAGGGGCTTGAATCAGACCTTAATAGATGAAAGCAGTTTCCTACATAGAATTTAGATGATAACAGAATTTATTCCACTTAAGATCAGGTTATATCTGAGCAAGAGGAATATAAAGGCAGCAAGAAATGAAGGATGCAGCGAAGTACCCAAGGTGAAGGAGGAAAAACAGGGCCTTTGAAGTGGTATCTTTGTTCCCAAATATTTTATTGCTCCTGGGAATGAAGAGAATTGCCTTTGAAATGCTGCTTTTCTGGCAGATCTTTTCATGGCACCATGTTTGCAGAGGCTCCTTAGTCCATCTGGGGGCCAGCAGGTTGTACAGTGGCATCGTTGGGTAATAGCTGGCACCTCAGCAAAGGCTCAGCTTTCCTTTTCAGTACTCAGTTCCTTAATCCAGTCTTAAATATGAGTCCTGGAGGGTATTTCCGAAGGAAACTTTGTAAGTGTTAACACAGAGGAGCCATTTATTATTTTTGTATATTTTCATAATTTCTTAGCGCTCCCTCATTATTTTAAAAGATACAGATATTATTGAAAGTACTCAAAGGTTCAGAACTCTGTTTAAGGGTGGTGTGGTCTTTCCTATCTTTTCGGTGCTCCCTCTCTGTAAATACAGATAAGTTAAACTATAATCAATCATCTTTTTCAACGTTATAGATCCTCTGGCCCTGTGAAACCTGTAGGTCTCAATGCAAAACTGGCCTTCCTTGTGAGCAATCCTGACTGCTTTCTATTTATTAAAAGGATATACTTATGAAGGCTTGTTGGGGCATGTGTGCTCGTGTGTGTGGGAGCCGTAGATGGAGTCTGGGTGCAGGATGCTTATTAGGCATCAGCACCTCTGAAAGGAAAAGGCAGAAGCAAAATGAGGCAGAGGAGAAATTGGACTGGGAGCTGTGGAGTAAATATTGTGCATCCGTGTTTTCCTATGACAGCTGAAATGTCAGTGCCTTTACCTGCTTGCCTTACTCAGTTACAAGATGCTGGCTGCCCAGGAAAGGAGTGACCTCTTGAGAAGCAGCTGTGTGTTGCTGAGGCCTATTTGACATGGTGGATGGCTGGGCTCTGTTGCTGACCACCTGCCTCATAGTTGGGCAGTAAGCCTTTCCTTGAAGAATTTGGGAGTTGCAGATCTGTGCCTATCCCAATGTGTATGTGTCCTCCTATCCCCACCCCCTACACCATCCAGACCCTGGATGACAACCCAGATAGGATGAACTTGTTTCCTTTGACTCTATACCATACTCAACCATCAAGAGAGCTATGGACTTGTCTAAGGATATAGCAAGTTGATTAGAGGGAAAATCTAAAATGCAAAGAGGTAAATATTGAGTTGGCCAAAAAGTGTATTTGTTTTTTCTTTTTTTCTGTAAAATGGCTCTAATAATGCTTAGTTGTCTTTAACTTAATTTAAAATAATTTTGTTAGTATTGTGACAGCTGTCTGATCAGCGCACATTAAAAAACAATTAAAATTGGTGAATTTTTGTGTAGCCACTTTAATATTAAAGATGGAAGAAAATGCACATTTTCAACATATTATGCTTTATTATTTTAACAAAAGTAAAAACACAAATGAAATGCAAAAAAAAAAAAAGATTTGTGCAGTGTATGGAGATGCTGTGACTGATCCAACATGTCAAAAGTGGTTTGCAAAGTTTTGTGCTGGAGATTTCTCGCTGGCCGATGTGCCGTAGTTGGGTGTACGAGCTGAAACTGCTAGTCATCCAACTGAGACATTCACTGAGAATAATTCGTGTTATTCCACATGGGATATAGCTGACATACTCAACATATCCAAATCAATAAACTTATTAGTAAAAATGAAAAATGTGCTTTTTATATTAAAAAAAAAAAACCTAAATGAACTTTATGCCAACCCAATACAGTTAAACCAACAAGACTCTTTTTGCACTATGCAGACATGAAGTGAGGGCCCCACTGACATCTGGGCATTGTGCTAGAATGCGAATGTGAAGCAGCTTCCAAATGAAATTAACTGAACTATCAGTCCATGTGCTCAATTTACACCCTGCCATCTCATCTAAACCTCACAGCAGCTCTAGGAGCTCAGGTCTTTATTATTATGTCCAGTTTACAGATAAGAAAACTGAGGCTGGATGTATTACCTCAAAGTCTCAGAGCTATCAAGTAGTGAGACAGAGATAGAAACCCAAGTAGAGTAGCCTTATGATAGTCTTAACCATTTCCTGAGAGTCTGGCCATTTTATGAATGGAGACCTTCCCTTTGAGGGGTGTAACTATGTAGAAGATGGCAGAGTAAACAGCTGTGCCTATTAGGGATGTCAGACATGGTCCCTGTCCTCTGGGAACAGGAGGCAACTCTTATACACAAAATTATAAATATACAGCATGATAGTTCCCACACACAGGGTAGGTTTTAGAGTGGGGAGGAGCGTCACACAGCTGGGAGGCGGGTGTCAGCTGGGGCTTACAGCAGGTTAAAAGTAATTTTTGAGCTCACTCCGGAGATACAGGTTGCTCAGAAATGGCATGACCTCTTATGGCAGTTAGTTGCCAGCATTTAAAAATTAAGAGAGTTCACATTGAAATCTTGTTTCTGCTTTCCTTTTTTATCCAATGGAGGATCTGACAACGCAGGGTGCATTTTCCTGTGAGAAGACCCTCTGCTGGCGGCGGAGCTTTGCCACTCCTCACCCGCCCCTTTAAGGCCTCAAAGGCAGTGACTTCAATAGGGACACAAATGTAAGACTTCATCACTATCACATAATGACAAGATTGCATTTGGTCTCTTGGGATGGAAAGGGGACAACTGCAAGATCAAGGGCATGCCTTTTCTCAGAAGAGACTGAAGCTGGAGGCCAGGATTTCACTGTGCCCACCTTTTAATTACCCGGAGCCAAAGGGGCCCGGAGCCCGCAGACGGGAGGTGCTGCCCTCTTCTGACCCTTCTTGTAGCCTTTCTGTAGTGCCCTCCTGCTGTGGCCAGGGTACTGAGAGGGACTTTAACTAGAAGTGAGAGGTGAAATTCAGTGGTGAAACATGAGCTGAAAACGTTGGTGAAAGGAATCCTCTTTCAGAGTGAGGTTTAATGCTGACTTCTCCCCTGAGAGCCCTTGTCACTTCAAGTCTTTAATACCAGGCCTGACAAATATTTAGAAAATGTTCAAGCCAGACCATTTTGCACCAGGGGAGGATGAGATGTCCTGATAGATTTTTTTCCTCCTTCATCTTTAATATCAATGATCCCCTGAATCCTGCTTAGGACACATAGATATCAGAAGCTATTCTCTGGCTGGCATTTAAGGCCAGGAGAGAGCGAATGGAGCTGGGCTGAATCAGTCTTTCTGGCAGACTGCGGGGAAGATAAGGAAGCCACCACCTGCTCAAGAGAGAGGAAAAGGCTGGCTTCTGAGGGAACTGGTGCCAAGCAAGGCCTCACTTCTTTGTTGAAAAGTATTTAAGTACTTACTGGGGGAACGGCATACTTACAGAGGACTCAGGCCATGGTACTAAGGTACAAACAGCATATTTGGAGAGAGAGCAGTACTGTTACAATACAGGGAAATGATCGTGTAAGGCAGTGCAAGTAGGGTATGTATCAATGATAAGGCTCTACCTAGGGCAGTCTTTTCTTTCTACTTTTGAAATACAGTTTTTTGTTTGTTTGTTTGTTTTTGTCCTAATGAAAGGTTATGCCAATCCTAAGTGTGTAAGGAAAATTGATGGAGGTTACACTAATCCAAAATATGTAAGGAAAATTGATCAAGATTATACTGACCCTCAATGTGTAAGGAAAATGATCAAGGTGATGCAGCTCTGGGTGAAGCATGGCAGCTGCAGCTGGAGGTCTGACAAGGGGCCTCCCTTTGGTTCCCTACTTCTACAAAGGAGGGCTCCTCAAAAGGCAGACAGGAAAACCTGGGAAAGAATTGAACTGCGTGACAATGTTTTTATTTAAACCTTATAATAACCCTGTGGAGAGACCACAATTAACCCCCACTCTACAAATAAGGAAACTGAGAGGCCAGAAGTTCACACAGCTCAGCTGAATAAATCCTGCTTCTACATATGGAAGCTGGGATGTGAGCCCAGGTCTCTGAGTCTGTGTCCCTGCTTCCCCTGCCCAGAGCACACACCAGTGCCCCACACCAGTGTCCCATGCCAGAGGAAATTGGTGTAGCTGGGGAGGGCCTTAAAGACACTGCAGGAGCTGAGCTGAGTCTGGGAATCTCCCTTGGAATTTGAGTCTGTTCAGAGACTAGCAAGCACATTCCAAGTGGAAAGAACCCCAGGAGCTAAGTCTGGGGTGATAGGATGTGTGACATGTGAAAGTACATTTGGGCTGTTTTATGAGGGATTGCAGTGCAGCCAGGCAGTCAGGGTGACACCATTGTGGAATCTGAGCTGGTTAGGACCAAGAAGGCAGCAGAAAGTGAGGCAGGTCTGCCCATCATGGCCATGGCAAGCAGGAGGTGCCAGCAGAGGGTGAGACTGAGGTCAGGGAAGCAACTAGGGGAAGACTGTGAAACCCCAGCATGGTGCAAGGAGGACACAGGCTGGTTAGGGTGGCTGGGGATGTGACTTTTCAAAGGATAGGGTGGAGGGATGGTGCAGAGATGGGTAAAGCAGGTGGAGACAGAGCAACTTCTGGAATCTGGATCGAAGTGGAAGGTGGTGATGGTAGTAATGATGATAGCAGACATTTACCTTGTGTTTATGGGGTGCCAGGCGCTAAGCTCTTATTTTTGCTGCCTGACTTAATCCTCCTACAGTCCTCTGGAGAAGATACTGCTATTATCCCCATTTGACGTTGAAGAAAACTGAGTAGAGAGAGGGTTAGGCACTTGCCTAAGGCCTCACAGCTAATGGGTGATGGGGATAGCATTCAAACCCAGACATTTTGGCCCCCAATGTGTTCCCTGGACCACTGTACTAAACCACTTCACATAGTAAGGGAAATAATGCTGATAAGGAGCAGAGAAGATCTTTGCCAAATTTTGATGTGAAAAACCAATTCTCTCAACTTTTTTTTTTTAATTCTCACTTGAGGATATGTTTATTGATTTGAGAGAGAGAAAGAGACATTGATGTAAGAGAAACTGATCGGTTGCTTCCTACACGTGCCCCAACAGGGGATTGAGCCCACAACCTATGTATGTGCCCTGACCAGGGATTATACCTTTTCGTATATAAGATGATACTCCAACCAGCTGAATCACCCGGCCAGGGAAGTTCTCTCAACTTTCGTATGTTTACTTGAGTGAACCAGAATTTATCATGTAATACCCCATGAGACATTTATAAAAGATATCATAAAAATATGTATTGGTTTGAGAAATAATGGCTTAAGATGAATGGGGCTTTCATACTCCAGTACTTCACAGTACTTTTTAATGGGATAATGTACCCTGAAAACTGCCAGAGGGAGATTGCACTAAGCAGTGTTTTGTAAACAAATTTGACAAACCTAATTCTTTTCTCCTCACACACACACAAAATCATTTGTGTTTGTCCAAACATAAGTTTTGTGTGGGATATAATTTGGGAAAAGATGACATAGACATTTGGTGAGTTTAGACTAGAAATAACACTATAAGTAAAAATTGGCCATTCGGAAGTAAGCGTGTATCTTAATTACGAGTGGAGGCAAGTCCAGCCTGTGCAGGAGCCTCATTAGTCATCACTCAGACTTGGCTTTGTGCTCAGGCCCCTCTGCCTAGTCTCCACATTTCTCTTGGTAGGGGACTTCCTGCTGAGAGGCCAAGTATAACACACAAGGCAGGCATCCTTTCTCCCCAGTAGGCAGTGGCTGCACCTGTTAACAGCTGGACCCAATTACTCTCAAAAATTGGAACTTCAGCTGCTGTACTGAAGTAGCAGTCTTCAAGCCTGCGCAGCCCGTAATAATTTGATTTCTAACAACATTCGGAAAGAGGACATACTCCAAATTCTCACATAGAAGGAAAACCTTAGGGCTTTCTGTCAAGTACAGGGGTCAGCCACCCTGTAGCAGGAGGGAATCAGGGGAGAAAGAAAGAATCCCACGTGGGTTTGCTGGGTAATATTGCCCCTGACTCCTTGCCAGTGGCCACCCACTACCAGGTCTCCTACTGAGCTAGCACAAGCCTGTTAACCAATGGATCAAACCAGCACTAATCATCTTTGAAAGGACAGAGGATGGCTCACTTTCTTCCTTGTGCAGCAGTCATAAAGGATGAGAAGTCTCGGCCTAATAGTACGAGGTGGTACAAAGGAGCCCAGCCTGTGAAATTATGAGAGAATTGCAAACTCCATGCTCATCTTCCAACCTCTTGCAGCATCTAGCAAGAAATTCTCCTTTCCACTCAAAATTGAGTAGTATTTCCTTGTCTTTCAAAGTCTCCTTGATCTGTGGGTCTTATCGATGTGTTAAACTCAGGGGAGGACTATATCCAGGGTCTGATATATTTCATAGTCATCCCTGGATATCCTTGATTTAAGGTGTTATAGAGAGTTAAGGAGAATGGTTTGAGTCTGGGTGCCTGTCTGGACAGAATGTCCTGGACCATTTGGGAACTATCTCCTCTGAGATGATTTGTGCCTCCTTAACTTACTCGTAAGTTATCAGGGCTACCTCTTTGTTCTGGCCTGTTTCACTTATAATTGACCACTGGCCAAAATTTAATCATTTAATATACCATTCCCTCAAGGCCCTGGAATTTCTTTGTAAAGTGACAAAAGAAGTAATCAGTTTAATGAAATAATGGTCTTCAAGTGTGTGAGGATTTCTTTCCAATGTACCTCAGAATGAATATTTTTCATAAAGTATGTGACACAGATAGTTCTCATAGCAGCAAGATTTGCAGTCCTGATCTAGGTCTCTGAAGAAGATACATTGAGAGCAATATCTCCAGATGTTTCTATTTGGTAGGTCAGGACCTGATCTTTCATGTGTGGAAACTCTGCAGACCTACCTGTAGGACTAGACTTGCTCATGGTGGTTGTGGTTAACATCTATAAAAATGCAATAATTCTAGCTTCAGCATAGAATTTTGTCTTTGCAAGGATAGAAGAAATGATTCATGCAAGGACTCCCTTCTTATGAAGGTGATTGAAGATTAGGAGAGTTTCATGTTGAGTACAAAATAACATTGGACAGAATAGAGAGGAAAAGAAAGCTCCATTGATTAAAAACAGGAACCAAAGAAATTTTCAGATCTTGTTTTGATTGCCAAACCGTTACCTAGGCCTGTTTAAGAGGGAAAGTAAAAAATCTATGCTAATGACAATTTTGGCCCAGACCGAATGAAGTCCAAGGGCTTCTGATTCACACACTGGGGAAAGAGCAGATCTTAGGAAAAGATTGTCTTTGCAAAAACAGTAGACCAGAGTGTTTACAGAACAAGCTATATATATATCACTACGTAAAATTGAGTTGATCAAATTTAATTAAAAAATACAACAGGGAAAACCACCAACACCGTAATATGTTAATTAATTTAAGCCTATTTGGAAATTTGTCAAAAGAATTGACTGATCACTAAATTTCCAATAATTTATTTAATTAAATTTTAAATATCTAGATAGAGCTATTGAGCTTTAAATCTGTAGATTTATACATTGGCATGTCTTTGTAGGTGCGAATATCTCTATCAATAGTTTGACATAAGCTCTGCCAGTGGCGAGTTCCTTAAGTGCATTGTCTTATTTAAGTTCCATAACACATCATGAATGGAATAGTGTAAGATTTGGTGAAATAAGAACATTGGAGTCAAAAGCCACCTAAAGTAAATGGAAGAACCCAGGTTTTCTTGATTGTTCAGCCAGTATGCATGACCACTCTTCTGTGCTGCCTCCTTTTCTCATTACATCACTTTGGATGGTGTGGGGACACAAAGCTCTTGCTGTTGAGTAATTAGTCCTGGTTGCAGTAACAAGCGACCCCCCCAATAAGCAGGTATTGATATTTTGCCCACAAGTGTGTGGTCAACTGGGTTCTGCTCGGCCTTGCTCCACGTGTCTCTAATTTCAAGTCGTAGGCCCGCAGAGAAGCCCCATGTGGGCCATGCAATTCTTACTGTGGAGAGCAGAAATGCGAAAGATGGAGTTAAGCCTTGCAGTCACATTTATAGCTTCTGCCTGGAGATATAGATTTCACATCTACTTAACATTCCATTGGCCAGAGAAAGTCACATGGCCACTCCTGGCACTATAGTGGAAAGTCACAGGCAAAGTAAGGATGTAGAACCCTCTTTGAATAAGAACAATTAGTTGGGAGAAAAATTACTGCTTGCCGCAGTCAAGTGGGGGTTTAAGAAGATAAGCTCCTCTGTGACTCAGTTGGTGAGGAATGACTAGGAAGACATGGAACTAACTTTTGCCCCTTGACTTGCCCCTGTAGCCCTTGAAATTAAGGGGAAACTGGTCAATATCCCAATAGAGATAAAGTGGTTCCCACAAATTAGTGACTTCTAAAATAAATGAAATGAAGCATCACCATGGCAAAGGACTGGCTAGCCAACTGTGCTTGACATGGAGTGGCCCAGGCCTTTCCCCAGCAGGGCAGAGGTGCCTGGGGAAAGCAGAGCTCTCTGTGGGCTTTAAATTTGTATGTTAACAGTATGGATTTCATACAGTCCACAACAAGGGAGCAAGCAGATGCATTTACTCAGGTGTGGAGGGGTGAGTAAAGATGGACAGATGCTTAAAGGCAATGGAGCAAGGGATTGAAGGGCATCATTTGCTCCACTCTCCATGACTACAGCACAAACTCCATCAGCATTTGCCCACAAACTGAATCCCAGGCTAGAAACAAAAATGATGATACTCTTTAAGCTCTCCCTGTACTATCCTGCTCACTGGCAGGTTCCTTTCGTTTGGTTTTGCCTAGTCCCTTATCCCCTCCTACTGTAACGTATCTGGACATAGGTTACTTCTGAGCAGAATCCCCTATTACCCTGATTCTTAAGCTTATTTAGGAAGATCTGTTCTGTAAAAACAGTCCCATGGCATGGGACTTTGCCAATGTAAGGACAGTTAGTGGTTGTGGCTATGTCTGGGTACATGCAAGAATGCAGGGTAATGATAATAAGGGCACGGCCTGGATTCTATTCTGGCTTCATTACTGCTTTGGTCTGGATAAGCATCTTAACCTTTCTAAGTCAAAAATGTCTTCATCTGTCACAAGAAGGTAATAATAGTCTAAATTGTTTCCTCAAGAATTCAATGAGATGATCTACATAAGGCACTTGATAGAGTGCCAAGCACTTGGGAAAAACCTAGTGATTATTGTTGTTATCATTATGATCATCATTACCATTATCATCACCACCACCATTATCAGAGATAATGAGGATGATTATTATATCAATAATGTATCACTGATATTTCTTATTTATTTATTTATTATTTTTTTAAAAATTTTATTGTTGTTGTATTACATCCACCCACTTTTTGCTCCCCTCTGTCCCCCTCCCCACCCACCCATTCCCCACAAAGTCAGTCCCACCTGTTGTCCATGTCCATAGTTCCTTTATACTAGGCTCTTGTCTAAGCTGCTCCCCTTTCTTGCCTCTGCCCCCCTCCCCCTCAATGATATTTCTTATTAGTAATATAAATGGTTAATTATTGAATGCCTTCTCTGTGTCAGGCATGCTTCTTCTCAAGTCCATCCTCACAAGAACCTGAAGAGATAGGTAGGATTGTGAACCCCCACCACCCATTTTATAGATGAAGTAACTAAAGTTCATAATGGTTAAGAGCTTTCCAGGGTCATGTAATTAGAAGGAGGTAGGGTAGGCCTTTCTATCCAGGTAGGCTGGTTGCATTGTCCATGATCTTAACATTACGCACTGTGCTTCTTGAAATAACACACAGTTGCAGCTCACACCGTTTTTTCTTTGGGACCAGAGTGACTGCGTAGATTGGCCCAACATCCTGCTTCACCCTGTGCAGCTGGGAAAAACAGGCCCACTGTTCTGAGAATGCCAGCCTGGAGTTCACATGGTGTATAAATCTCCCAGCAAACAAATGACCCAATTAGAAAGGTTGGCTGCGGTGTCTGATAGGAGTCTCCTGTAGTGCTTAACTGTCAGTCTCTTTGAAGGCCAGCATGATTCCTTTGCAAAAGGCCCCACTCAGAGGTCTGCTGTGGTTGACCTGGTCCACAGATAATGAGGGAATTTGTATCTGCGGAATTATAATGTTACATTTAGGATTTAGACTATGGAAGAGTGGGGGAATTAGAATACTTTTTTAAATAGTGATTAATTCTAGGCCTGTTGAACAAAACTACACACCGAAATTTTAGAGATTTTTCAACAACTTTTGATTGCTTTCTGAGTTGCAATGTAACATTTTCAGCAAACGGTTATGACATGGTACTTTTCAGAGCCCCTAGACAAGGAACCAATTATGTAGCTACTTAGCATTAAGGATATTTCCCAAATATCTGAAAATCTTTCAGTGGAAGTTATATATTTGTTGCCAGCTTTTAACCCAAATGAAAAAAAAATCTCTAGAATATTTTTCTTACCTAATTTGCTGTCCAGAGTTCTTCCAATGGAGTAGGTTAAAAAATAAATGTAGTTTACTATTTGTGTTCAATGTAGCACTTTTGGTTACTTTGACTATATTAGTAGTTGATGCAGATTGTAAAGGTGAATTATGCTATTCTGGGTGATACCTTCCCTCCATTTTAGCCGTATAGCACGTATACTCTATCTCCCACTCACACAAACTATGTTGAGGAGCTGGTGACTGTCCAGTGACATCTGGACATGATGCAACCTCCAATTCATTGAGGCAGAGAAAGAAAGAGCTGGAGGGTCTGTCCAGAAAAAAATCTAGCCATTGCTAACATAAATGAGAACAGTTTGCACAACATTGATGTCACCCTGGAGCCAAGGAGAGTGGACAGGGATGTGCATGTGCAAATAATGATGACTTTACTGCACTACCCAGTAGGGGTTCTACCATTGAGTGGGCATGTGTACTGTGTGGCCATTGCACTCAAAATGACTGAGCGAGTAGAGTAATTAATCTGCATCAAATTTTATGTTAAGCTTGAATATCCCTCTGCAGAAACTAGTCAGATTATTCAGAAGGCCACAGGTATGAGCAAGGCGCCTGCTCATGCATCGTGCCTCCTGCAGGGGTTTTTAATGAAACATCTAATTACCCAGGTGACTCAGCACCCCCTACACCCCAGGCTTGGCACCCTGCGACTTCTGGCTATTCCCAAAACCAAAATCAGTTTTAAAATGGAAGAGATTTCAGACCATCATTGAGATTCAGGCAAATATGATAGGGCAGCTGATGGCAATTGGGAGAACTATGTGAAGTCCCAAGGTGCCTACTTTGAAAGGGACTTAGGTGTCATTGTCCTATGTATAATGTTTCTTGGATCTTGGATCTTCTTCAATGAGTGTCTCTGTGTCTCTATCTGTCATGTTACATGGCTGGATACCTTCTGTGCAGGATGGATGTATACATATGGTTAAAAAAAAAACCCAACAAATCTCTACTCATTAAAAGCACAAAATTTAATAAACTGCTTACTTTTAAAGAATCATACAGTATTAAAAAGAGATGCTTTTGCACCAGAAATATACTTTAATCAAGAATATGACATAGTTAAAATATTATTTTCTAATGAGGGGTGAGTTAATTTTCTTGGCTCAAAGACTTAATGGAATTTGGCCCAAGAAGTAGGGCAAGTGCTTAGTGATGTCTATGAAAACATGTGACATTTGTAAGGGAACTTCGAATCTCTCTTTTAAAAAGATGTAAACTTCAACTAACTGCATTTATCATTTGTAGGCACATATACTTGGCAGGGATAGCTTTGCTTCAGAGTGTAAAGAAAGTTGTCAGTGACTAAGAGATACATCAAATGTTCTTTGAGAGTTGTAGCAGAAAACCAGAATCATTGATTTCTTAGAAGTTACTGAAGCAACACTATAACTTTGATTCTAGATTTTCCTACTAATTAGAGTACATGCCAAGGGGAAAATGTCTTAAATCCTGGAGGCAAAGAAAATGCAGTTGATGTCTTTTCTTTGTTTCTTGTTTTTGATGATTATTAAAAAAACAACAACACTATGTGAAGATAGAAAAAAGCATTATAATCTGACAGTAGGGTTCAACAATGAAAATCAAATGATACAACTGTTTCTTTGCCCTAAATGCCAAAGAATCAGTTACATCTGTACCTTGTTCACAGAATCGAATGCTTATGCTATTTCATGATGTTGCCAGAGTGTGTGTGGTTTTTAATTTTAATTCTAAAAGAGGTCAAAAAGGATTCTTATATAAGTCTTCTGAAATGGACTAGAGATGGATCTCTCAATGCTTCTTTAATGTGGGTGTTGCAATTCATTTTAAGATGAGCAATTCAGATCAAGTGTCAAATTTTCAGAGACCAGTAGATTAGAACAATAAAAATTTAGGTGGAGTAGAAGGTAGAGAGTAATCCAACCCACATTTCTTTAAAGAAAGAGTCTTAAAAATGTATTATCAGTCTACCTCCTTGTGGTTGTGCCTATACAACCAAAAGATGAAAACTGAACATTTCAGAAAATTTAAAAACATTAGCCTGTTCCATAGTTGTTGATACCCATCGACATCAGACAAACATGAGTTTACCTACTGGCCCCGTCAATTCACTGCTGAGTGAGACCTTGTCTGAGCTTGGGTTTTCTTATCTATAAAATAAGGATAACTATAGTATCCATGCCATTGATCAAATGAGAAAGAAGCCCTGTCTGGTGGCTTAGTGGAATGGCACCGGCCTGTGAACCTAAAGGTCGCTGGCTCAATTCCCAGCCAGGGCACATAATCAGTTTGCAAGCCAGGTCTCCAGCCAGGTCTGTAGCTGGAGGCAGGTGAAAGGCAACCATACATTGATGTTTCTCTCTCTTCTTCTCTCCCTGCCCTTTTCTCTAAAAATAAGAAATAAAGCTGAGGGAATGGGGTACTGGGTGGAAGGGGGCAAAGGGGGAAAAATTGGAACAATTGTAATAGCAAAATAAATAAAATATATTTAAAAATAAATAAAATAGTGGGTGGGGAGGGGGACAGAGGGGAGCAAAAAGGGGATGGATGTAATACAACAACAATAAAGTTAAAAAATAAATAAATAAAATAAAAAAGAAAGCACACGTAAAGCATTTCCTATAGCTAGGAAATGTGTCAGCATTCAGGTGTATGTTGAATTTGTACACGTATTTCACTGTCACCCAGCAGAATGATATTCAATGCTATGTTAACCACATCTTTTGGTGCCCTGCAGCATGGTCCTTTGTATCCAGAAGACAATCAGTAATTATTTGTTGATGTTCTGTCATCAAAATGTCTGTTATTTTTGCCACCGCTGACTTTAGATGTCATTCACTTGGATTGTGTTATTCCAATTGAACCCATCAATTTCTCCATCACAGTTGAATAACTGACCAGTACAGTGAAAAGAAATCAGTCAAACTTGTTCTGTGGCTGCAGTGCCTAGCTTTTGCCTACAGCATGGGGAAGGATCAGATCACATACTGACCTCAAGTAACCTTGTACATGCACAGCCTTGGTGGGTGGGGTGTCATTTGTACTTTACAGTGCACTTTGCACAGCATGGAGTCAGACTCAAAAGCACTTAGTAAATACTGGTTTACTGGCTTGTTAATGACTGACATAAAAGGCATATTTGATAACTGAGTTTTACAATAAAATATCACTATCCTTATGTGTGTGAAAGGATTTTGACATCTGTTGAATGAGGCATATAGGAAGAAAAGTATATAATTTCTGAAAAGGGCCCCGGAAATAGGTACTATAAGGTAGACTAGTTATTTGCTAAGTGGTATTTCAGTGTAAAAAAATAGTTTAGTTCCAAGGCTTGTAGTAGTTATTGAGCAATGCTTTACCAGAGCCATAAGGGGGATTTGGGGAAGTGCGGGGATGTTTTTAAGTGCTGCATCCATCATGGACTCGGCAAGTGATGAGCAGGGGCAGATATGCCAGACACCCTGCAGCATGGATGAGATTCACACTCTGAGAAACTGTCTCTGCCAACATAGGAGTTGGCAATCATCCTGAGTGTTGAGGCAGTGTGGAGAGAAGCTGAGATTTAGTCAAAAACACATTTACCAGATACCTACCCTGTACTGTGTGCCTCATACTAGGATACATCATTGAGTAGACAGATTTCTAGCCTCATGGAGCTTACATTCTGGAAACAGGCAATAAACCATAAACATTGTAAATGAGCCCAACACTTATTAGGTCAGGAGGTGATAAGTGTGACAGAAAAACAAAGAACAGTTTAAGGGGGACAGTGATTGGTGATGAAGGTAGTTTATATTATAGTTTTAAAGAAGAGTGGTCAGAGTGCATGAGAATAATTGGGTGAGAGATAGACACCTCTCACTTATTCTGAATATGGAAATATGCTATGGGATTAAACTGGACATAGCAAAAGGATTCCTTTTTTGGAGGTTGCTCAAAATTATGGCAGAATAATGAAATGAGTTTTAGCTGTCAAGATTCCGGCAAGAAAGCAGCCCCAGGGACATTACTATTAATGATGGATGGATGGATGGATGGATATAAAGTAGCTATGTAAATGATCATTAAGCATAATACTCTCCAGTTCCATCCATGTTTTATGCTTAGTGAAATAAGCCAGTCAGTGAAAGACAAATACCGTATGATCTCACCCATTACAGGAGACAGATGAACAAAAGAAATAAACAGGAAAAACAGAACCAGAGATATGAATATGCAAGGAACAGATTTTCAGTGTGTAGAGGGGGAGGGGGGGAGAAAGAGGCAAAGAAGGGGAGCAGTTTAGTCAAGGAACTAGCATGGATGACCCATGGACATGGACAAGTGGGATTGGCTGTGGGGTCAGATAGGGAAGGTGGAGAAGAGGAGGGGGGGGATGGGATGAGTATAACACAACAACAATAACATTTAAAAATAAATAAAGTCAAATAAAAATGATCATTAGATATCAGTAAAGAATAGCAAGATTTATTGTGTTGGGATGCAGTCACTGAGTGAATTCAGACTGCTGGCTCTGGTTGGGGATGTTTTCAAAGCCTGGCTAAGGCAGATTAGAGAAATGATTCCCTGGGCCCAGCAGATTCTCAGTTCATTGACTTATGCCCCGATCTCCACTAAACACCCCCATGAAAGACATCAGTCCTCTCTAGAGTGAGACTCACTGATGTATAAGATAAACTGAGACCTTCTTTCAAAGCCCGATCCTGAACTCTGTGTATATGCTCAGATGTAGTTTTATTCTGCAGAACCAATGGATTAGATGAGGGAGCTTGAGCATTTTCTGAGTGTTCGATACTCCAGGCTGGGGTCCAAACTGATAATGGAGGAAACTTCATGGACAGATGTGGCCAATATTCTCTGCTTCTCTCCTCCTCAGAGGCCACAGATGTGAAGTAAAATGACCAAAGTTGCAAGAGGGTTTATTTCTCCTGTGAACCACAACACAATTCAACTGTCTCCCTAGAAATTGAAGTTGTCTATGATAATAAATGAAAGTGCCATTAGCACCCACTGAGGCCCATAGGAAGTTGTTCTGCCAAAAGAAACATCCATTAAAAAACACACACACACTAGAAAAGAAAACGATGAGTTCTGAAATTAAAGATCAAACAAGTAGGAATGATCTCAATAGAAAATCCATCTAGAGAAGAAATATTAACTAAAGCATACAGACAGTGAAACAGCTGCATATGCACTATTGATAGAGAACCGAGACCTATGCAAGTCAGCAGGAGGGACTATCTCAGGGTGCTGGTTGGAAGGTAGCGGGAGGCCCCCGAGGGAGACCACAGCACTTCAAACAGCAAACTCAAGTGAACAAACAAAAGCACTGAAGGTTCCAAAAGTTTTTTTGAAAAACCCTTGCAGAACTAGCTAGAAAATTCTAATAGCAAAACTTCCCAGGGGAAAAATAGTCAAATGCTTAGGAAAATGCCCCAAAGAAGCCAATGCACTGCAGTGCAGGTGGGGTGAGGGTGGATGGAAGGAAGGAGGAAGGAGCATTGAGAAAAGAGGGAACGAGAGGTCAGAGAACAGAGCTGGAAACTAGCACTGGACCTTTAAACCACTGACTTATTAAAGAGGCACACAGAATCTTCCTAGCATTGAGGTGCTCACATAGCTCTCTGAGAATTCCAGCTTCCTTCTTCCTTTAAAAAGTTACTACTTGGGAGGTATCAGCTTTCACACAAGCTAAGAATGGAGAGAGAGAGAGAGAGAGAGAGAGAGAGAGAGAGAGAGAGAGAGAAATAATATGGAATTCCCCAAGTTTTTAAACATGAATTTTGCTGCATGGCTCTCTGAAAATTATCCAAGGGTCTATCAGTTCTGAGACTGACCTGCCTTCTCTGCATAGTCAAACATATAATTTAACAGAGATGTACTCGGTATGTAGTATGCATTCAGCATGGTGCTGGGTGCCTTGCATGTGCTGTTGCCTCCAGCTGGTACAACAGCCATTAAGGCAACACAGCCAGCACATGTCAGACACTCAGCACAGGGTTCTATACTCCATCTCTATTCTTCTCTTTCTTCTAGAACTCTCCCCTTCCTTCTTTTTCTCTGTCTCTCTCCCATTGCCCCTTCTTCATTTCTCTCCAAATATACAGAGTACGAATTGAGAGAAAAAGGAGAGACTTCTGATCTTGGCACTAGGTGCTCTGTTGGTTGGAACATGGTGGGCTGGCTCAGTGGCTGCTGGGTGCCAGGCATTGGTGGGCCAGTCCCATGGGCACCATCAGAGCTGAATCAAGAAAGAAATCCATGAGGCAGGTGTGGCTCTAGCCAGCTTCCAGTCTGCTCTGTGGGAAAATTACATCTCACTTCCCTGGGGTGGGTGTCAGGAAACCACGTGAGTGAGCAGTCAGAACGCAGCCGTCTCCTTGCAGGGGATGCATGTCAGTGTTTTCCATGCATCTCGCCAGAGGAAGCCTGCTGGAGGCCCCCAAAAACCAGAGCATTCTCCACACCCCCTGAGCCCAGAAAAGGACCCCCAAAGCAAAGTTCTCTGCTTCTACAGATATACTCATGTTTGCTTTCTCTCACCCGCTGACTACTTCTGCTCAGCCCCTTCACTGACGGGGTGCCTCAGAATTTCTTGCCTCCATGAATTCTGCCGCCTGCCCTGAGGTGGTGGCCTTGAGCCTTTGTCTTCAGCCTCTAGCTCACTGAACGTTAGTCTCATGTTCCTAACTGCTTCCCAGACACCTTGCTCTGCACTTTGAATTCAGAAAGCCTGTCAGTTGGATCCTACTCACCCTCCCATAAATATTTTCTTTCCTTTCATGATCCTCATCTTGGTAAAAGACAGTCACTCAAACCCCCAGTACAGAAATAGGACACTGTTGAGCCCTCTCTTTGTTCATACGTTTGGTCAGCCAAAAAGGTTTGTAGATTCCATCTTATTTTCTCTCTCACCCTGCTCTTCTCTTGCCCTGATTCATACTCCTCCATTCAGCTTGTCCTTCCCTCATTCTCTGTATCACCACCAGGATCTTACTAAAGTGGAGATCTGCAAATACTTAGAAAGAATCAATGGTAAATATTTTCGGCTATGTGAGCCATGAGGTCCCTGGAAACCTCACACCCCTGCCATTATGTCAGGCAGGTAGCCCACAGCAATATGTGAACCAAGAAGCCTCCCTGTCTGCTAACAAGACTTTATAAAAACAGGTGGTCTGTGGGGTCTTCTAAAGCATGAAAAGTCCATTTGCCACCAGATTAATAACTGTTTTGTCCAAGACAGCTTTCCTTAGTCCTGGCTGTGGGTCAGAATCACCAGTAGTGGACTGAAGCCAGGGCATGGTCATGTTATTAGAGGTGATTCAGTTGACAGACATGTTTGAGAACCAATCGCCTTAAAGCTGTGCTTCCAATACATCCATGGCCATAGAACCACCTGGAGAACTTATCGAGGAGAGAAAATTTCGGAGCTGCACTCCTGGAGGTCCAGTAGGCTTTACAGGGACAGCTAGGAATTAACACTTGAACAGCCATCTTGGTTGATTCTGAGAAGCTTGTCCAAGGACCATATGCTGAAAAATATGGACAAGTGTATAAAATTAAAGCACATTAGCCTGGCAAGTATAATGTCTTCATCATCTTGCCCTACTCCACTTGGCCAGCCTCTCTCTACAGCCAGTTGGCCCAGGCACCTCTCACTCCCCATCCACTAGATTGTGCGTGCCATTCTCTGAGCCTCCATGCACGGACTGTGCCTGCCCATGGAGCCTCACGTGCTCAGAAACTCCTGCCTTCCCTTCCCCAGCTGGAGAAATTCTACTTGTTTTCCTCTGGTCCTATTCTAATATTGCTTCTTCTAGGAATTTCTTTGCTCTATGGAACTAACATTAGAATGGGGGAGAGACACTAGTGAAATAAGTGAAAGGTAAAGCACACCAGATGGTCTGCGGAGGTAAAGGGAGGAAAACAAAGCAGGAGATGAGGACTGAAAATGCTGGGGAAGGTTGGGAATGTGGGTGGTAATGGCCCTGGGACTGGCCTGATGCAGACCTGCTGGAAGCAGTCTGAATTGTTCCTGCTGTTGCCTTCCGCTGCTTTCCCCTCTGTCTGGGTCATCCTGGGCTCTTTAGGGTTTTTGTAAAGCATGCAAGACCCCATTTTATCTACACATTAGTAACTTTTCTTTCTGCTGATGTTCAGGCTGACTATTGCCAAAACATGATTTTCTTCCAAGAGAAGTTAAGAAAGTCTTAACTTTCTTAGACATTTCTTTGTGAAGTCTCCTGATTTTAAAATGTTGGTAACTAACTCGGTTAAGACACATTTGTTGGCTCCACAGTCCAGCATTTACCTTGAGTAAGAGTGGGTTGGTTCTGATGATTTCTGTGAAACCTGTATAATTGTAAGTGTGGAGGCACATGGGTAACAGGGGATATACTGGCACATTACATATTTGACATGAAATATATTCTGTTGAATGAAGTCATTCATACTGCAGTATGAGCAGCTTGATCTCAGTATTGAGGGACTGCATCCTGATCAAGTTGACCATCGCACTTATCCCCAACCCCTGCATTTTACAGATGAAGTGATGTTGCCCCAAAGAGGACAGTGACTTGTCTAAGATCACCTGGACACTAGTCACAGGACAGACAAAAATCCAGTTCAGTTTTGTATAATTCCTACTACCCCCATCTGGTGTGGTTATAATTGTTGAAAACGGAAGCTAGGTTTTCAGCAAAGCAGCAGGGAAAGTATATATCGATCAAGAAGAGGAACGGGGAAATAAATCATGAAGCAACCATTCAGTGGCATGATTCCATAACTGTAACAACAGTAGCAACAAAAACAAGACGTATGACTGTGTACATAGTTATGTGCAAATGTACAGAAAAGTGTCCTAAAAAACATGAGCCAACCTGGTAATGCTGTTGCCTCAAAGGAGGGGACCAGGCCTGGAGTAGGGGGGTTGTAATCTTGTCTCTATTTTAAAGTTTTACTATACAAATAAATTAGTTTGTATAAATTAAAATATTTTTATTAAGATAGACTCGACACATATCACATTATATTAACTTCAGGTATACAACGTAAAAAGTGATTTTTTAAGAAAAGAAAAGTAATGAAGTGGCACAGGTAATGGTCTTCACAATGCAATGAAATACACACTATCTTACAGAAAATGACAGACATGCAGCAGCTAAGATGAGGAATTTCTGGGACATAATGTGGTCCAAACCAGGCAAGAACCGAGAGAAGTCAGCACGGTATTTTGGTCTGTGTTACAGAAAAGTTTGGCAAATAACTTCAGAGCATAACTAACTGAGCAGGAGATGCGAGGTGGTGAGCAGCCCTATCAGGCTGTAGCAAAAGAAGGGGTCCTCTGCTTACCCAGTCGGCTGGATTGTTAACAGAAGCTGTATCCGATAGAAGATCTAGGTTTAACCTATAAGATCCAACAGGAAAAAGGAAACACAGCATATGGGAATGTTTCTACAGCCCTTTGAGTCAACAGAGACAATATTTTGTAAATAACCAGGAAAATCCTCCAGGATGTTTATCCCTGTTCTCTGCACTGCCATTTTTACTGACTCTGACACAAGTGAGTTATTACAAAACATAAACCCACGGCTGACCTCATATAGCTGGCAAGGTGTCTAAGTTTCTTTTATTGGGACTTGCTTGCTGGGAAGGAGAGCGGTCCTGTGCAGGAGCCTCTAGGGAGACTCAGCCCCACGGGACTGTCCCAGGGGCAGCGCTTTTTAAGGGGAAGGTCGACAAGCAGACAGGATCTTACCGCATAATTTCTTGTGTCCTCAGGGGCCAGAAGTCGGCCTAGTCTCCTGGGGCAATTAGTAAATATGACCCCTAGTGACATCTGGAAGTGCTCACAGAAGCAGATATACTGTCCCTCATAATAGCAAGCCATCGTTTTTATAAAGGCTGAGCTGGGAGCATTGAGAATGGCGAACATCTTCCCTACCTGCCCCCCGAAAAGAATAACCAACAACTTACTTTTGAGATTGAAGAAAAGCCTGAGGGGACTGAATTTCTTCCTCCTGGCTATTCAGCTTGTGTTCCTGTGAGTGATTCCTGGCACCAGGAGGCAAAATGCCTCCCACTTCCTTTGACTCTGGCGAGGAGAGCCGGTACTTGGCAGCCGCTGTCTAGGTAGTGGTACCGTGCACATCAGGAGGCGCTGAATTAACCCCACTTAGGAGCAGGCAGCATCCTGTGCCTCTGTCCTGGCCGGGGGCACGTGCTGTGTTCTGGGGGAGGCCCAAACTGAACCGCACGGCTGCAGCACTCGCACGTGGGGGTAGCTGCTCCATAGTGAATGTTCCTGTACCCAAAGCAGGGCAAAGCATCGGAGATGCTCGTTTGACTCTGCAGTTTTATGTCTGCCTCCTTGGAGTGGATCAAAGGCCTCTCTATTTTCTTTCCAGAATTCTTATAAGCTCTAATACAGTGCCCTCCTCTCAGTATGTCTCCTCTCCCACCACCAATCTCCTCACCACCAGCTCTGAATCATAAGGTGCAGGTGTCCACACTCTCCTCTCTTTGGTCTTTCCCTCCTGCCCCTCCCTCTCCTTTCCAGGTTTGGAGGCTTAGAAGCTCTCCGCTTGGGCTTAGAGAAAATACTTCCAGGCTCTGAAGGGCCTCACAGCCTCATTTCTTGCTAGTGAAACAAGATCTATTGGAGTTTTCTTCTTCTTCTTCTTTTTTTTTTTTTTTTTTTAAGAAAGAGGAGTTTGGATTGGAGAGAAAACTGTGGTGAATAAAACTGATGAAACTGGCATCTCGAGTTGCTTTGGAAGCTGATGTGAATTGTCAAACAAAGCTCTTAGTACTCTTGCAGGCTGGCGATGGTTTCTGGGGCTGCTCCTATTGACTAAAGCCATCAGAGCCACAGTGCAGGAAGCCACACTGAAAATGCTCTGTAGGCCGGTGCCGGGAGGCCACCCCACACCTGTCTGGCAGGCAGCGCAGGCACCAGGGTGGTTTCTGTTGCCAGCTGATGTTCTCCGACCTCCTGCACAAACCCTCTGGCAGAGTAAACCTGCAAAATAGGTACACTCCCAACACACACAAACATTTAAGGTAAATTAAAATCGTAAGGCCTTAAGGCAACTCATTTTTAGTTAACTGAGGATCTTATAGATGGTAATTTAAGCAACTTCATGCAAACACACCATCTGCTAATCCTCAGATCAGTGAGGACACTGAGGTCTACAGAGCTCCTGGTGAGCGTGGAGCTGCCTCCGTCTGCTGCAGCCTGGCACCTGAGGGTCTTCCCTGAACAAAGGGTCACTCTTGCCCACTGCCTAGGGGTCCATACTAGCTCCTGAACAGGTGTCATGCAAGAGACCCTCAGTCCCACCCCACTTTCCTCACTTGAATCTCTGTCATCTCAGAATATGCTGCTTTTCTAAAGAGCTCCAGAGCATTGATGCAGCAATCATTTTCTGAGCTCAACATAATATCAGTCCTTGAAGGGGGTGTAAATGTGAATTCGGGGCACTCTCCTGTTAGAACAGGGACAAGGGGCCAAGAGAGGAAATAAGAAAACTCTTCAAAGAGAGCAAAGTTGAGTTAACAGGGTACAAAGACTGTGCAACACTTTTCCTACATCATGTGTTTGTTCCACACTCTGTCATCTCTACTCCTACCTCCCAGTGTGAGTTACTGCCTTGCTTTCCTACTTCCCTGGCACCTATTACATCTAGAAAATAAGCACTTAGGTCATCCCGTGTGGCTCAGCATTGCTCCCACTGGCGATACATGAGCAAGACTCTAGGGTTCTCAGCACCCCTTTCCGAGGACCTCAAAGCATCCCATAGAATGTTCATTCCTTCCTCCCTTTCAAATCCCACCACAGAAGGAATCAGCACAAGCCCATTGTGAATGCTGCCGCTGTTGAGACTTTTAATGAAAGCAAAAAAAGACTCTATCAAATTAAGCAAAAATCATGGTGAAGATGACAGTCTGGTAATAACAGAAAAGGGTTTACGGTGTGCCAGGTATTGCAATCAAGCCTTTGGATGCATGATTGCATGTCGTCATCCCAGTAAGCCTGGGAGCGAGGGATCCCTGTCCCCATTTCACACATAGAGAGACTGAGGCATTGCAGGACTAGCTGACATGCCCATAGTCTTAACAATTATTCATTCTGTTCCCAAGCCTTTGCTCTGTGAAGCTGGTCCCACACAGGGACCAACAGGCCTTTGCACTTTTTCTTTTGCAAAGACAAGCCAACTGGATTTGCTTTCATGACAACAGCTAGAAATGGCCTAATGTTTTGTATTCTGCTTTGAGAGATGACATACTTTTTCTTGGAGCCCACTTTTTTTTTCTTTTTTCTTCAGTATTTCTGCTTGGCTCAGGCTTTGTTTCTATGAGACTACATTCCCTTTCCTTCCACAGTGGCCAGGACCGCATCCAGCCAAAGCTGAAGTTAAGCAAACAAACAAGGAAGAGTGCCCATCCCCAGGCAGTCAGCAAGGCATGCATGGTACCCACACATGCTAATTGTCCAGTAACTAGCTTCTGGTTTCATTAATCATCCTGCTGCAACCTCAGGAGCAAAAGCACACACTTACGATTATTAAGGGACTTGTTCTTTCATTCTACGGAGTGATAATCTTAACTGCTTTTTCCCATTTACTCCCCTACCCCCATGGTAGCCTTGGTGAGACATTAATGAAAAAAAAAAAAAAAATGGTAAGCAAAGGGAACTAGAAAAGAAAAGGAGATGTCCAGGAAAAGAAAATCCAGAAAGAAATGGACTCAAGACCAAAAGCTCCATGAGGAAGGGCCTCCATCCGTGCCCAAGCTTCTAGCAAAAGTCAGGTGCTTTATAAGAATTGAATGGATAAATGGGAGGGGGTGTGATTTGTAGTGTCTGTGCAATCTGGAAAACAAATAGTACCAGAAGATAGATGTTTAGTTGATCTTCCACCCCTGTTTATAGAGGGTCTCAAATTTGGACTTAGAATGTTATTTCCAAGTGAGTCATCGTATTTTATGTGTGCTAAAGTAGTAGCTTGTTAAATACACACACACACATAAAATACAGCAAGAATGTAAGCTTTGTCCTGACATTTTTTACTTTTTAAAATATCAACAGCCTCAAAAATTGCCGGAGGGAAGGACCTGTGTAGACCTCAGAGGCCTATCTTGTACTCATCTCAGACCGTGACTGTGTATGATGGCATCTGGGCCAGCACCAAGCTGTTGGCCATCATTCATTTCTTCCAGACAGTTGGGTGTTCCTGACCAGCTTGTCTGAAATACACAGCAGACACGGAACATTCTCCAACCAGCCTGACGTTCTATCTCAGTTTCACTCAGAAGCTGTGAATCCTTCCTTGAAATAACAACAGCACATCTTTTATTTGCTTAAGCCTCCTTGTTTAATTTTCAAAGGATAACAGATTTCCCTTTCCTGAATAATTCTCTGTGCTCAGTGCAGTGTGGGTGAGAGTATGTGTGTGTATGTGACAGTGTGTGAGTGTGTATACACACATATATACACACACATATGTGTATACATATATACATTTTAAATTTTATTTTGCATGAAAGGAGTCACTGAGATAAATCTGTTCTTTCAGGATTCCCAGTCAGAGACAGCTCTGACTTTGATCATTCATGAGCGTACTGGCCTACCAGCCTGGTGTATCCTAGCATCCAACACCCTACTCCCATCACAAAACCACAACTCAATTTTTTAACTCTTATACCTCACTTACCCTCTCAAAGGCCCAACCCTGTACCACAGTGGAACTCATCCAGCTGTTTGCTGAATAGCATATATGCCAGGTGCTGCACCAGGAGCTTGGAAAGCAGCTGTGTGCAAGGCATCGATGGGTCCCTGCCTTCCGGTGTTGACGTTTTCATGGAAACAACAGGCTTTATCCCTTCCACACAAAAGCCACCCAAGGATATAAGAATATCTATGATATTACAAAAGGATCAACAAAAAATCTTGCCTCATATGGAATTCTTGAAATCCCCTTCAGCTTATTCTTAATTCTTTAAGCTCTAAAATCAACCTTCCTGTTCTGAAGAGTACTTCCAAATCCTTGTTCTGTCCTCTCTCAAAAATCCATGATTTTGGATTCCAGGTTTATTTTTAACTAAGGGTTCCAAGAATGATTTCTCTCTTCATGCATTGTGCTTTCTGGGAGCAGGCTGATTCGCCTTCTTAAGCTGGCAGGGAAGCATGTGAGTTTAATCTTCATGCAGAGCTTATCAAGAGCCAGAAGCCAGACGTTTCCAGCATGTGATATGCAAACAGTGTCGCGCGGGCCTGAGATGCAGAGCCACACCATCAGAGACAGGCAGTGAGCTGGATGTTACGAAATGCTTATCGGTTGGGAGTGAGGTGCTCAAAGGCAATTACCAATGAAACATTTCATTAATGACATAATAATTAATTATAATTACAGATTAAAATGCAGGATTATACTGTTGGTTTTGCGCGTTAACAGGAGTAATGACATTACCATTTTTAATGGAACTCCAGGAACAAAAATTATAACAATTCACAGAAAAGATAGGGCTTGCCAGTGTGATTAAGAGTTACTATTAAACTTGAGGGCATGGGAGTTTTTCCTGCTGGTGAACTGAAGTTTAATGTGGTGTAATTTAATTACTCAGTGTAGTTTTCTTCTCAGTGGGAAGGGATACCAGGTTTATGCTTTAAAGAACAAAAGGAAGAAAATAAATAGCTATGAGTAATGATCGGCTACTAGCTGAAAACACTCAAGAACATTTAGCTGTCTTTTGCATGATATTTGAAGGTGGATGCATCCTGGCTTGGATGTAAATTTTATCTCATTATTGCTGAGAGGTTAACGATGCCCAGCCCGTGCAGACAGGGAATGTGTTGCCTTCAAGTGAATCAGGAAAGTGAAATTCCATAGGAAAAATGTCTTGGTTGAATAATTAATGCAGGGGCATTTTCATAAATGTCAAATTCCCACAGGAAGCAGGAACTTGACCCTCAGTAGCAAACCATTTAGGATTCATTAAATATAAGCTTGGCTCTTAAACTGTTTGCCATGGCGCATGAGCTCATCCATAATGCACTATGCCGGCCTGAGCTGCGGTGTGAAAATCCCAACACCGGCGTTGGGGTGGCTAGAATCGCCCCGGTGCCTGTGGCTTCCAGCAAGGCCCCTGCGCTAGCCCCTCTGGGTGTGCTGTCACTTCCCTTGAATTGTTACAAGGGCAAGATCATCCTGGTATCAGTCAGGAAAATTCATGTTTGGTTAATCCTTACTAAATACTGCAGGAGAGCCTCTGACCCTGTTTAGACCTTCTAAGTCATGGTTCCTTAGTCAGCACTGTTGATCTCTGCTGGCGGATGACTGTTTGGGGTTGGGGCTGTGCTGTGCTACACTGCTACCAGTAGATACACCCAGTGGATACCAGTAGAAAATCTCCTACCCCAGCTTTGTAACAATCAAACATATATCCAGGTTTTGCCAAATGTTCCCTTGGGGGCAGGACCACCCAAGTTGAGAGCCATAGTTTAGGAAACTTCACTGGCTTGCGTCCTGGATCAGGGTCCCAGCAGCGAGACACAAGGCCCCTGCTGACCTGGGCCTGGGAACCCGCAGTCCCTGGTCACTATCGCCACAGCCCTCCACAGGAGGTTATTAAATAACATTGGCTGTCTCTTGTGGATCCAAATGTAGTTATCACAGCAGTAGTAATTATGTCGTTAAAATGAGAACCATGCCCTGGCTAGTAGCACAGTGGTTAAGGCACCGGCCTATGAACCCAAAGGTCGCTGGTTCGACTCCCAGCCAGGGCACATAACCAGGTTGCAAGCCAGGTCTCCAGCCAGGTCCGTAGCTGGAGGCAGGTGAAAGGCTACCATACATTGATGTTTCTCTCCCTGTCTACCTCTCTCCCTTCCTCACTCTCTGGGAGGGAAAAAAAAAAAAAAACAGATCTTAAAAAAAAAAAAAAAAAATGACAACCATTCACTCCAGTGACTCAGGGCTGCCTTTGTAATCCCCTTCATGCAGAAATGACTGTTTCCTTTCCCTTATGCATCAAAATGAGGGGTGCCGTGAGCAACCCCCACTATTGTTCTGGACTTACAAGGAAACCAGTGAATTACCAAGCTATTTTCTTTTTCTTTTTTTCCCCCTTTTTGAGATTAATATTGGCAGGATGGATGGGGGATGGGGGGGTGGCAAATGAGCTCACTTACGGAAGATTTTTCTCAAACTGCCTTTAAATTCTGAAAACAAATCACAGAGGCTTTTTTCTTCGAATGAAATGTAGATTTGATTTTTGATTTAAAAAACACACTTTCAGTTCTGTCTGGGCATGCAGGATCAGGATGCCCACCTGCTGACTACAAAAAGGAACAGGAAGCTATTTGGAGAATTTGGAGAACCACTTTGTCTCCACAAAAGAAGAAACCCACTTAACTAATGATTTTTCTCTTCAACTTAGATTTGAACTAAAAAAGGCAGTTATTTCTTGGCACCCACAGCCATCACCTCAGCAGTATTCTGTTAAAATAAAGAGAAGGTGATGTGCTGAATGCGGACGCGTTGTCCTTGGGTGACATACATGAAGAACGTGCTGGGGGTGTGTTGAGTCCAAGTGACACAGTGACAGGACACAACCCATTTTGCATGGCGATGGGGAGTCTGGTCAGTTACTGCAGATCCACAGGGTTCTGATTATACCTGAGGACAATGATCCCATTTCTGCCTGCAGAGGACTCTGGCTTGAGGGCAGGCCATTGCAAGCAACGGTTTCTTCCCAGTATTCCACTTTGAAAAGGCATGTTTTAAATGAACCAACAACCAAAGGCAGTTCAGAAATCAGAAAATAGCAAGTGAAAAGTCTGCTTGGCTCAAAACCTGAGTAAGTCTTATTAATTCAGAGAGTAGAAAGCTTAGGTGTGCTAATTTCCAAAACTACTAATTAGCTTTAATTATAAGCTTGGAAGGAACTTGACGTGTGCTGCATTTGATAGTGCCGTTGACCTTTCCAGGGTACCTCAGGGGGCGGGGCGGAGGAGCAGAAAGGAGGTGTTATAAAATTCATCAGAGGGCAATTAATTTAGGCCTTCTGACGAATGTGCTATAAATGAACACATCTGTACATAGAAGAACATGAAGGCATTTTAATAGAACCTTACCAATGTCAACTCAGAGCGCAGAGTGTCCTAGCCAGTCGAGAAAATATCCTCATTTTTAAGTTATTTCTTATTTTGTCACTGTTGTAAGCCAAGAGACAAGCTGGGCACAGCAAGATGGATGCTCTTCTATGTAATTATAAATAAAAAAGAGGGCTGGCTTTGAATGACTTTGGAGGGTCACTGTGAGGTGCTGTCCTTGTAGATATTTGATGAGATGCTCAGAAACCTGTCCCATGTCTGGATATACTGTCCCCAGAGACCTCTCTCCTCAGCCTTTTTTGTCACTGTCTCTGAGCCCCAGCAGCCAGAAATCACTCCTTCAATGTGGCTGGGATCCTCTATATTGTTTTTCTTGCAACAGGACAGCCCTGCACCCACTATTCTATTAACACAAATGATGGTGGCTTTCAAGGTTCACCAACTCAGCATTTCATGCCCCAGACAAATGGGACCCTCCTCTGGCAACAGGAGCTCTCTCACACACGTGGGGAGGTGCCCAAAGCAGTCCAGCATCTGTTGATCTTGCTGTAATTTGTAAACCCTGATCAGCTCCATTATCCTGTAGATTCTTTGGTTTGGCTCTAATCTCTCAAAACTGGCGTGTCTCTTAATAACCACCAGAGGGATCCCATATAATGTGATAGACATGATCAGCAACATGGAAGAAACACAGCACAGACCCTGGGCCTCCCTCTGGAAAATGAGGGGGGAGGGAGACACTTCAAAGAAGAGATCCCCAAAGAAGGCAGAGTTGATCTGAAGACAAAGGGATCTGAGGGTCAGTCTTTCTCTTCATCTGGAAACAAACAAAAACATCCAGGCAAATAAATAAAACAAATCCTCGTCAATAGAAAGGAAGCACTTTTTAAAGTCAGTGGAATTGAATAGTATTTGTTTCTGAATCTGTGTTCAGAAGTTGAACTTCAAATATAATAGGATTTCATTTTAAGAACTAAAGTTGTTGCCATTTTTGAAATAGGTTTAGACAATGCATAGAAGAGGGAGCCAGGAGAGTTCTGTACAGTTTGCAAGATGTACTGTATTTTGATTTATTTAGATAATGCTGCATTTGGGGGAAATGATTTCAAGTGTGAACGCTCTGTGAATACATTGAATTCAAGAGAATAAACATTTTATAAAAATAAACAACAACAAGGGAAATATCTTTTCCTCCAGTCTGGAGGCCAGCAGTCCTAAATCAAGGCGTCAGCGGGGCCCTGCTCCCTCTGAAGGCTGGAGGGAAGAGCTCCTTGCCTCCTGGATTCTGGCAGCTGCTGGCAGGCAGTCCCTGGCGTTTTCTGGGCTAGGGCTTCATCTCTCCAGTTTCTGATCCTGTCTTTATACGTCTGCTTCCTTCTGTGGGTGTCGTGTATCTCCAATGGTCCTCTCCTTACAAGGGCCTCAGCTGTTGGATTCAGGGCCCCCCCGGTACAGCATGGCCTCATCTTAACTCGTGTATCTCCAAAGATGCCATTTTCAAATAAAGTCACATTCTGATGATTCCAGTAGATATACGTTTTTGGCGAACGCTATTCGACCCAGTATCTGTTCTTTATATATTTTTAAAGACCTTTCCAACTTCTTTGTTCCTAGACACAAAGCAGGGCTGATATTTTTCTAACATGATTTCCAGGTCATGGATGAAATCTTTCATCACCACCTGGAAAACAATCGTTCTGTGATCCCCCTCAATCCCCTTCTAATTTTTTTAACCCAGCTTCTTAAGTATGATACCTTCCCTCCAAGCTGTTGTGAGGCTTGTGTTAGGATGTTAACAGTTGCTACTGTGTGAGTGTGTGTTGGGCAGAGCACCAGAAGATAGTGTCTCTGCCCTATAGTTCCTTCGTAGCTCATTTATTGCCCTCAATTGTCAGGGCAATTATTCCTGAGCTTATTGGGCCAGATCAGTGTAGTTAAGCTCAGGTGATCCTTGTTTATCCCTGTTCTTAATACACGCCTGGCTGCACTCACAGCCAACTGGAGGTCCAGGTCTGCTCAGCAGAAAGCCAAACACTCAGGTCAAACATGCTCAAGTGAGAGGAAGATTGTCCATGAATGGTGCATTATGTGTATTTCACCACAATTTCTAAAAATCTGCTTCCTTCTCGTCTTCCTGTTGCATGAAACCAAACTGAGGTCTGATTCCTCTTCTGTGGGAACATCTTTTTAATTGGTTTCCCCTGCATATGTAGGTACCATCATGCAACTGTATCTCTACTTTTCCAGGCTGATCACATTTCAGTTGCATCCCTGCAGTCCCTTATTCAGGGTAGAGTCTGTGTATTTGTTGCTGTTTTGAAATCTTGATGCCACTGGGGCAAACTGCTGCTGTGTCAGCCAGCAGCAGCCATGTGGCATAATCACCTGCTTTGGACCCGAGACTTAGGAAGCCTGGCTTCTAGCCTGGGCCCGGACTTGAACTCACTGTACATCCTTAAAAAGGTCATTCAGCCTCTCTGGGTTTTGTTTCTTCATCTATAAAATGAAAGGCAATAGGACTTTCAAAGTCTTTTCTACCTCTCCAACTTGATGTCCCAATTCCTTGCCCCTGGCCCATATTCCAGTTGTTGGCACCCACGAGTGAATTCCTGTTTAGTATTGATGCTGAACTACCGATTCCCCCTGGCCTGAAAGTGAGCTGAGTCACTGCGTGTGTCTCACTAAGTGTTAAGCTGTATCTCCCCACTGCCCCCCCCCCCACCATGTATGATGTTAAATTTGGGAGGTCAGATGAAAGGTTCACTTGGCTTCTGATAAAATCCTTTCCAATTAGGTATACTAAAACATTCTAAAATATAATTTTCAATGTTCATTGCAATATCTATGTATATTCCCGTTTCACTGTGATACAGAAATCTGGGTATGTCCTCAAGCAAGACCCTGAACAGAGCTTTGGATGGGAGAGGGCCAGAGCCAGAGCCAACGACAGCCCAGTGGAGGCCTACTTTCTGACGTTTCCTCTATTCCCCAGAAGTTTGGCAACAGCCCTGCTTACCATCATTCTGTTTCTAGAACTGTGTGAATTGATTTTGACTGACGTTCTGAGGATTTTGCCTTTTCTTTATCTTGACATGAGGAGTGCACTTATTTTTGATGGTTTGCCTTTGATTTTGTTGTTATCATTCCTGTCTCTCCAGTGATGATTTATTTCAAATCACTACGAGGATATTGCTAAGCTCCATAGCCACATGTATCTGTGCCACTTAGGGACACACATCATTTGCTCATCTCTGATCATTTATCTAAAGTAACAATGACTGTACAAGATGGGAGAGAAGCAAGTGGGTAAAAGTAGCATTGGATGGAAATGCTCCCAGGGATATAAAAACTCTGCCTTAAAGGTTTTGATGTAACCACGATCTAAGTGTATAGTAAGTAGGATGGAGCAGTGGAAAGAGCATACAACTTGGAGGTCCAAGAGCTGGGTCCATTTTCCTTCATTTCCCAGCTCTGTGGCCTTAGCCAAGTTTTTGACTTTCTGTGCCTCAGTTGTATTATTTATAAAAGGGGGCCTTTTTTAAGGCTTAAATGAGGCCTTACTGTGAACTGATCATGGTACATAACATGGTATTCATCAGATATTATGTCCCTTCCCACTCCTCTTTAGTAGACTTTAACAATTCTGTGAGATAATCTACATGAAGATGAATAACATAAAACCTAGGGGATCAAGTGTGTCATCTGGCAAGAGGAGTAGAGTGTAGTCATGTTTTAGGCCTCTGTTTAAACTCTGATCCTTGTCTGACCCCCTTGGAAAAAAACAAGGAGCTCTTTTTTTTTCATGGACAAGAACCTTTTCCCCGCTCATTCCCTTTTCCTTCCCTCTTTTCCTCTTCACCCTTCCCCTCCATCCTATCTGTTGTGTCAAGGATGAAAATAAAGGGCAGGCTGGAATCCATGTGTGGGGGAGGAGGAGGGGTGGAGCATGTGTGGTATAAGTATAGGATATTTCAAGAAGAGTTCAAATTTTGTGGCCTTGGACTTGCCTTCTCCCTTATTTTGAATATCTGTGTCTTATCTGCAAAATGAATTGTATTAAAGCGTCTTTAATATTCCTGCTAGAAATGGAAACAGAGTTCAGTGAAACCAAGATGGCAGAGTCTTCGTCCTTGGAGGGAAAGCCCACTCATGTGGGATAAAGAAAATGCTGCAATGTAGAAAATATGTGGCTCATTAAATATTTTCAAACTTGATCACCCACAGCTGTCCCTGCTTGGATTTAAGTGTGCAAGGAAAAGCTGTGAGCTCCTCTCGTGGGTCCTCTGATTTCCTTCCCTGCCCCAAAGAACTAGAGGCAAGGATACTACTTCATGTGATGGTGAACTTGCAAGCTGTCTTTGAGCCCCATCTCCTAACCAAGGGAACAGAATAGTCCATGAGAAAAGCCATGCCGCTGAAGAATGTGCACATCAGGCCTGATGGCAGGCTGCTACTTAAAAATGCTTGAAGAACCAGCCATGAGACCAGTCCTGTGTTCATTCGTCACTACTCAGAATGTGCGTGCCCCAGATTGGCAGAGTTTGTGTGCCTCCTTTTATTCCTTTTTTCTTTTGAAAAAAATCATTTCTCTGAGCTGTACCTTGCTGAAACAAATAGGAAATTATTACATCTTAGTCTCCCTGAGGCTCTTTTGTTCAGGTCTGGTTGTCCAAGGCAACCAATCTAAAGAAACTGTGGGAACAAAGCCCCCTCCGCTTTGTTGGGTCACCTTTGATAGCTTGAAAAGGTCAAGAATCTCTTTACTTAGCAATCTTCCAATGACTTTGCTAAGTGATGAGACGGAGATTCTCTTTAAAAGCCTGACATCCTTCCACTTTGTTCCTATGCAGAGTGTTTTCCTAAAATGAGGCCCTCTGTACTCGCGCACACTCACGCTTTAATGAGACCCACACTGCCACATCATTTTCTGGGATGGTTAGTGCGGAAGGAGCAGCGTGGGCGGGTCTCCTAACCAGCAGGCATGACAGCTGAGCCAGGTGCACAGCAGCATCACTAATGAGAACCATGCGAGAACACGGAAACCGGGTCTCAACCGGCCCCACACATGGCTTTGAGCTCCTCATTCTTTGGTCTTATGTCTGTCCCCACAACTTGGGAAAAGTTGGTCTTGTCCCTGTCTGTAAATTGGAGGGACTACCTTTGATTCTTGACTTAAATCAGATAATTAATGTATTGAGCTTTCAATGTAATGAGTAGGAGCAAAGGGCCTGTGTTCTGTTGGCTTTTATAGGTAGCAGAAGTATAAGTGCTGGGTTTCAGGATTAAAGTTTATGATCTTTCAGTTAATGTGTGAACAGCGTGTAGCACATGTAAGCCATGCTGCTAGGCTGGCGTAGGGATGTCACAGGCAAGTATTGTGCCCAACACATGTTTTAAGGTGGACACAATCTGGTAGAATAGGTAAGACATATCCATGTTAGTATAGTTCAAGATAGAAAGTATTAAATGAAACAAATAAGCTCTGTAATGTCAAAGGAAAGATTCTTTTAAATCTATTCTTTCTTTCTTTTTTGTCTTTGTTTCCGATTCAGGCCACTGTCCCATCCGTTGCTGGATTATGTAATTTAACACAGTAGTGACTTGCCTGTTTCCTGGCCTGTTTTGAGCACTGTTGTGTCCTGGGCAGTGGGAGGGAGGGAACACCAGACATATATTGAGTTTGTATTTGGGTGAGAGACAAAGTACCTCCCAAATAACAACCCATGACAAACTGTGATTGGAGGCCTCAAACATCCATGTTCACAGGGACCAGGCAGCAGAAATGAGTGGAGAGAAATGGGCCATTGGTAAGAAGTAGAGTTCAAAGGAGACTCTTGAAAACTGGAGTAAATACTTCCTGTCTAAACTGTGGTTAGAGATAAAATTAATTAATGTTTAAACACCATATACAGATAAGCCATATAGAGCATTCAGAGGTCCTGCACTGGCCTGGGTCTGCCCCCTGCCAACTCAGGCATGTACTGCAGTGAGTGTGGGAGAGGCAGAGTAGCTGACATCGAGGAGGCTCAGGGAAATGTGGAAGGAGGGGTATTTGATACGGGTGTGGAGGAATGGATGGAGGGGGAACAAGAGCTTTTCAAGGAGAGAGGAGAGCATGAGCAAAGGCATGGGCCTGGGAACCTGGAGGTTTTCGTCAGAAAAGGGAAGGACTCGGTTCTCAGAGCCCAGGGAGGGGGCAAGGGTCAGGGTGCAGCATGGACCTTCGGGCTAGCCGGACAGCTCCGTGGAGGCCAGATGCTCCTGTGACCCAGTGTGGGTCACACCCCTTCTTGAAACCTCACTGTGCTCATCTGCATAGTCAGGATGGTGACATCTAACTACCACAGTTGTTGGAAGGAGTTTATGAGATCATGCACACAAAACGCCAGGTGTTGGACCTGGCATCAATGCAGAGTATTTAATGTGTTGGTTCTTCCACCGTTTATTACAGATTTGGACTTTATTCTGTTTATACTGTGGCACTAGTGAGAGGTTGGTTTTTTGTTGTTATTGTTGTTGGGTTTTTTTTTTTTAACCTTTTTTAAAAGATCAAGCTCTCACTTATTTAAGAAAACGAAACATTTAAAAATGTACAGAGAAGAAAATAGCAATCACCTATGTTCTTACCACCCAGAATTAACCATGGTTAACATTTTGGCAGACTGGAGTTTGCAAGTCTTTTTCCAAAAAAAATAATTCTTGATTTTATTAAAAATGATAGCAGAGCTATTATAAAATCATTTTAAAAATAGTTAAGTACAAAAATTTAAAGATAAACACATCCTTACCATAATTATGATAAGTGTGAAGCATTTAATGCAGACTTACATGCCTTATAGGTAAAAGGGTTGTTTCTTATAGGGTTATGGGGTTGCTGTGAGGATTAAATAAGTACATACATGGCACAGGGTCTGTTACAGAATGCTTGGTAAGTGTTTGATCATGTGAGTTAGTAGTGGGCTACAAATGAGCAATTGTGTAATTCTATAATTTCTGTAGAGCATTTAGTGGAAGTCTAGTATCTAAGTTGGACCCCAGACTTCAAGTTTTTCCCTTTATCCCCAGTTTGCCAAGAAATGTCCAACATCTCTTTGTGGTGAACTGAAAAGTGGGAAATTATCTGGAGCCTTAGTTTAGCTCTGCCGTTTGAGACTATGGTATTAGAGAAGTCACTCTGAGCCTCAGTTCTTAGTTATGCCACCAAGCAGGATCCTTGGGAATTTCATGAGCTGACTCATGGAGGGCTCACAGAACACTGGAAGTCACCCCTGTCCCCTCTCCTTCCTCCCCTACCTTCCCTTTCTCCTCTCCTGCTTCATCCCCTTTCCTGTTCTGGTTTAAAACTCAGCAACTGAAATTCTCAGAAGTGCTTACAAAGTCCTAGTTACATTTTAGACCCTCTCTGTTTCCCTGATTCTTTCTCTGATACTGATCCTGGAGTTAATGAGTATTGATTGTGTGACATCTGTGTTTGCCGGTGGCCCAAGAAAGGGACTCACGTGTTGACTGTTTCTGGTTAACAGCTCAGCTGAAGGCAGGAAGTAAATTAGCTCTTAGAAGGTGGTTCTTTGCACCTGAAATCCATTATAGACTTAAACTGATTTTGAAAATGCATCTTTACCGCTTTTTGTTGTTTTTTGAAAATGCATCTTTAAATCCATGAACCATAGTAAAAGCCTGGAACATTTGGTGAGAAACCTATTTTGCTTAGTGATTTTTTTTTTAAAGATTTTATTTATTATTTTTAGAGAGAGGGGAAGGGAGGAAGGCATCAATGTATGGTTGCCTTTCACCTGCCTCCAGCCACAGATCTGGCTGGAGACCTGGCTGGGAATCGAGCCAGCAACCTTTGGGCTCGCAGGCCGGCACCTTTCCACTGAGCCACCAGACAGGGCCTTGCTTAGTGATTTAAAAAAAAATCTGGCCTCAACACTTTATCAAAGGTACATCTAGCAGGCTGACTGTGACATACTGATCTTTGCTGCCAGTGAGAAGCAGCTGACCAAGTCCAATGCACCCAGATTCAAAGCCCAGGTTATCACCAAAGGTGCCAATGGGCCATAAACTTCAGAAGCTGCCAGGCTTTCCTGGAGAAGAACATTATGTTTATTCCAATTCTTTACTGGTACACTGGAGGAGTAACAGTGCCTTATGTTGAGTGGCTGAAGACATCATGTCAGCTATAGCTGTTTGATATTCAGGTATGAAAGGGATTCTAACTACCATATGTGTCTAAGAACATTTGGGAAGAAAAATTTGAAAAGTATGGTGGGACTATTCCTGTTGGGCCCAGAGCAGAGTTCCTACCAGGACAGGGTATCGGGGCATCGGAGAAGGACATCATGCATTCCGACTCAGTTTATACTACAGAGGGCTCATCCAGGCAGATCGCTCACACTGCCAGGAAGTTAACCTGCGACTGGACCTGAGAACAGCCTAGGCCTTCGCCAATGCCACTGAGAAAGCCTTCAAGGTGTACAGTGAAGCCACATGACCTTCACACAGTGGATTGTAACCAACTTCTCTTCACTGCCCTCTTCACCTCTTCATCTGCAGATCTATCATGTACGTTTACATGTAACCACAGACATCTCCTTCTTCCACCACTTCAATAATGGACACCATTCTTAACAAGTCAGTCCAAATCAGCCCCTTAAGAAAAAAGAAATTACGGTTTGGGAATCATGTACAATATGAAAATAGATGGGTGTTTTGCCTTTAAATAAAATGACCCTCTCTCTGTGTCCTGCCTCGCTCCACGGCTGCCTCCGCACACTCAGAGCTGTGTCTGGAAAAGCACCTGTTGTCCAAGGGCAGTCAGCCGTTTGCTGCCTCAGCTCCAGCCAAATCTAAGATGTGCTGTGACTTTGATACATTCAAGAAGCAGGTGTGTGGCATTTTCAGAAGGTAGCATGGTCCTCAAGTGAGTTATTGCTATTTTATATCAGCAAAATATGCAGTTCTATAGCTTTCAAACAAAAATAAAAGCTGTTTCTCTTTATGCGGTTTTTCGAATAAAATAAGTACATGCTGCTGTAATAAAATTGCCTTTAAACGCTTAATAAGTCCAACCTTGACTCCAGCAGTTGAATACCTATAAACATAACGAATGAAAAAAACTAATATTTTATAACATAAAACAGTATCAGTTGTAGCTTATCAACAGTATATTGTCCAGCAAAACAAAAAGCTCAGTGGAGAATTGTTATCTTTACACATATCACTGAATAGCAAATGATAAAGGCTGTTTTTCTTAAGATTGTTGGAACTTAGCACAATTATGACATACAGTCCAAAGAATGCAGTGACCTCCTCATCATGTTAATTCTTCTCTTTTGACAATCTGCTGTGTTGACTGAACATTAATTCAAATAGTGTCCGAGAAAGAAACTGCTTGGGCTCCCTCCTTGGAGTCCGCCTGGCGGCTGGGAGCATCGCCAGTTATGGCACCACTCACCCTGCCTGTGTCCTGGGCCTGGGCCTCACAGTCGAGCACAGCTTCCCTAGCAGCAGCCCAGAGATGGCCTGGGGCTGAGGGCTGTTCTTTGCTAGGCAGGACCTGTAGAACAGTAGTGTCCCATTGGACACTACATTATCATATGGATAATGATAGACATTATCCATATAAACTGAACTTTTTTCCTTCTCTCTCTCTATTTCAGCAATAATATCCTTTCAGAAGTATCTACTTTGTAACTGCATGATTTAACCTGATGATAAAAGCAGTTATTAACCATCTACCTCCTCCCTCCACCCCACCCTATCTCCCAAAATCTGCTATTGCTTAGTTCCTTAAGCTTTGCTAAAATTTTCTATAGCTTCTCTTCACGATAAAGCAGGTATCGAGTGAAGGCTTTGTGTGTAATTATGATCACTATGTTGTATTCAAGAGTTGTGCTGAGTTCCAGAATGAGAACAAGAATGCTTCATTTTCCTCTTCCTGTGAAGCAATTAAATTATGTGACATGTTTATAGCTCCAAAGCCATAATCAGCTTTTAGTCTGAATAGGAGATGTGGTGTTATAATCCAGTGCTTTGCTGAGAGGGTCATATTTAGCATTTGCATTTGATAATTTAATTTAAATAATAGCACAGTTATGTTTTTTGGCAATTGCCAGAGTGACAGAAAAGTGCAAAAGCTGTTTTTTGTTTTTGTTTTTGTAAATAATTTTGTATTTCTGAATGGGTGTTACCTCCTTGTCATTAGCTTCTGCTGCCCTTGCTGGATGAATTAGGAAAAGGTAGTAGCCTCAAAAGTCTCCAGTACTCTGTCTCTCTTTCTTCCCTCTTCCCTCTTCCCATGGAAACACTATCTGAGCAATCTCCAAGTTTCCATGAGATTGTGAAAGGCCTGCAGTGAACCATTAAAAAAATTCCCCCCAAGGAACTTCTTTCTTGCAAGATGCCTTTATGTATTAGAGATCAATTTTCTGATAAGATTCTCAGTTCCAGAGAATCTTTGGTAATTTGAGCAAAAGTACTTGCAACAGGAATAGTGAATCTCAAGTTAATGACCAATAATATCACAAACTAAATGAAATAAATAGCAGAAAGGATCTCTTCTCTCCAACATTCCCCTCCAAAATAAAGTATATTAGGTGATTTCCAGATTTCCTTTTACAGAACTTCACAGCTATCAAATTTCTTCACAGAATTTGATTAATTTACTTCAGGGCAAAGTGTCCCAACTGGTTTCCAAACATGCACCATTAAATCCTTAGTAACAACTTTACATTTTTGCTATTTCCGCCTTTTCCTTTCTATTTCCCATGCACAAACAAACAAAAACAAGAAAAACCCAGACAGAATATCCCCATCTGTGGTCCCCTGAAGATTACAGGCCTTGAGAATGGAACTGCATATATTTTACCATCAGTGATTTTTTCTTAAGGTATTTTTTCCCCCTTCATTTCACTGATATGACCTGCCTAAGCCTTCTTAGGCACCAGTTTTTGATTAGCAGTCAGGAAGGTCAAATGAAGTTGTATATGTTTACTGTTCCTCCCTTTTCCCCAAGACCTGCCTTGTCACCTGAAATAAGGATTGGTTGTAAAGGTTGCACATATCAGCCTACAAATGCCTTCAGAGGAGAGATCCTTTATTATAGGATGGCATTTTTCAACAGATGCTATCTAAAACTGAGTTAAAATAGAAACATTTCAGTTCATTTCCTAGTGTTTCTAATTCCACTGAGAGTCGTTCATGGGAAAAAAATGGAGTACTGGATGTAGATGTGCATTTTAGTAAGTCTGGTTTATTTTGATTTAGCATATCTGGCCATGTATAGCCCTTGAAAGCACACAAGTGTAAAAGGGGTTTGCACAGGCCTCCCTTCCATTCCTATTTTCAATTTGAGTGTGTCCTCTGAGGGGACACCCTTGAGAGGTCTCTCTTTGCACTAAGGAACAGCCCTTACTGTCTGCCAGATACAGTACTAGATGTTCTCCCTCTGCCATCTCTTTCAAACATCCCATGGGCACCCTGTTGAGAGCAGAGGAGCTGAGTGAATGTAGGTTTTCCATTCCCAGATGCTATGCTCTTTGCCTGCCCTCACATGCTTCAGCCCTTTCCTCTGTGTGTGTATTATCAATGTCCTGTCAGTGTGTAAAGTTGTTAGTGTAAGGTGAATTGTCTGCACAGGGTGGAACACCCCCCCCCCCCAACCCCAGTGAGTGGGGTCATTGAACCCAGTTGAAACAAGCCTAGGCCTTGCAGGCTTTGCAGGGACTGGGCTTGAAATGGAAACAAAGGCCCACAAGCTTCACCACAGAATGTGCAGACCTCGGCCAGCCTCAAGGAACCGGGAAGGCAGAGGTATAAGACCCCAACAGACTGCAGCCTGCAGCTTGATCTCTGAGAGCTGTGATCCGGAGTCGGCACTTTCCTCTTCCCTCACCTTTTCCGCTTCCCTCTCCCTCCCCCTTGCTCACTAACAACCCCTTCCTTTCCTGTTGCCTAGTCTCTGAGTGGTCTCCCTGGGTAGGGCACCGCAGTACATCTGTGACCCTGGCCTTTGATGAAGGTCTGATCAAATATCTTCATCTGATCAAATGTTTGATTATGAAAACAGTTGTCAGAATCCAAGGACCGGTGATGCAGCCAAATACAGGGACTTGTGCATTTATTTTAATTAATTAATTAGTTGTGTATTTAAATAACAAAGTATCATAGGATTCACCTGGTCAGAAGTGAGCCCTTTGTTTCATCTTTTCCCCTCCCACTAGCTCTCTCGGTCAGAATTTACTCAAGTCACATGACCCTATACTTGAGTTTGCCTTAGTTCCTCTTTATCTCTATCTTTAGTGATTAAACTAATGAATTAAGCTGATAAAACATCTTTGGGCAGTGCAGACCCCTTCCCTTCTGTCTTAGATTGTTTTTAACTGTTTTAGATGGCCTAGCTGTTGTATATGGGATTGGATGCCTTCGACCACACAGAGGACTTGTGAGAGGATTTTGATCTGGACGTTGGGTGGAGCTATGCTTTTGGAACGTCTCTCAGTAGAGAGGCTCTGAGAAAGAGCCCTAGTGTTCAGGAAACCACCACCAAAACACAAATTGGCAGCCTGGGAGGAGCCACATAGAAGAATATTCACACTGCTCTTGTGGTCCTATATGTTCAGGTTCTTCACAGGAATGGGCCTGATAAAATCCTTCCAACATGGATACTTTATCAGAGCAAATGTAACAATTTTCATTTGTTTTAATTCCATGATTAGTTCTGTTAATAAAAATGTCTATTTAAGCTATTTAAAACACCTACTAAAATGCTTTAATATTAATTTCATGGAAAAGTTCCAGCAGAACTATATTAGTTTTTTCCCCATTAAGGTAACATTATGGACTTTTAATAGAGCTCTCAGCTATAATGGTTTTTATTGACTTAATTATTAAATGAATTAAAATCTTTCTCAATGCTTCAAAAGTATGTAATAACAGTGTCAAAGAGAACACCATGGTTTGTTATTGAGAGGTAAAAATTGAGAAACTCTACACTATGCCTCCAAAAAGAAAGATAATAATATTCTAATTTCATTAAAGGCATTTGCCTTTCACTATTTAGGAAATTTGTAATATCAAAACTGTACTTTGTTGTGAGTCAGTTATATTGTTATGCATAGGAGACTTAGGTTTTCCTTACCTATCTTCAATGCTTTTCATTTTGGTGATTTCTAAAAATAATGTTAGGATTTTAACAATGATATGGAATATATGATGGAATCTTTGAAGAAGTTTTTATAATTACTTTCTAGTACAAAAATAATATGGTTAATATCAATAGTGCAGAGGGCAGAGTAGAATAGCAAATCCTTCTTTGCAGAAATACCACCACTAAAAGCTTGAGGAAGCTGTTTATAAATTATTGATTTTTGCCTTTCATTATTTGACATTACTTTGGCACAAATAACAAAGATGTGGTACATGTGCTTCTAAGACACCCCCCCCCCGCCCCATCCCAAGACAGACATCACCAAGGATTGTGTTCCCTTTCTCATTGGGAACAGTGCATTCTGGGGATCTCAGACCTGTGCTTCAGAAAAGCCTGTCTCATGGAAGCTGAAGCTTATTTTATACCTTTATAATCACTCATGGTTTATAAAGTATTTTCACAAACACATACATATGAATTCTAGTTGTTAAAAAAATATGTGAGAAAGGGATGAGGAATATCAGTCCTATTTAGCAGACAAATGCCCAAAACTCAATAAGATGGGACTGGATCAGGACACATAGTGGGTGAGGAATAAATTAGAATGAGGATACAGAACTCCTGACTCCTGGTCTATTGATGGTTTTGTCAGAAAAGTCAGCAGTGAGCAAGGCAGTCATGGTGTCTTCCCTCAGGGAACTTCCATTCTGGCGGAGGAGACAAATAGTAGTCTAACAAGATAATTTCAGGTAGAAATGGATACCGTGAAGAAATGAATTGAATAATGAAAGCTATGGTGGCTTAGGGGGTTATAAGGAAGGTCTTTCTGAAGCCTGACATTTGAGCCACGACCCAACAGAAGGAGGAACTACTGTGAAAAATCTGGGAACAGAGTCTAACAGAAGCAGGGGGAGAGGAGCTGGTATAAAGAGTTCAGGGTGGAAGGAGCGCCATGTGTGCAAGTTTGAGAGGGGGTCTTGGAGGAAGAAGAGAGAGAGGTTGGGGTCTGATCATGCAAGACAGTAAAGGGTTTGGATTTTATTCACCTTTAATTGGACACCCATTGGAGAGTAACCTAACCCAATGTATGTTGGGCATAGAATGGAGACACACCCTACCTCCACAGCAACATCTATGTAATCACTAAGACATAATTCTGTCCTGAAGGCAAACTAGAATAAACCATGCCTTGCTGCAGGCGCACACTCCTACTCTAATGAACTCAGTGATCATGTTTCCTGTCTCCACCTCTTCCCGGTAGCCAAGGACTGGAACATTTACCAGGATCAGGATAAGGACCACAAGCAGCACACTTAGAAGAGCTTCTGGTGGAGACAAAAATGCAGAAAAGCTCATAGTGCATCGTACCAACACTTGAACTACTCATAAGTCCCTGAAAGATAAACTTGCTTGAACTAGTAAGAGAAGGCATGTCCTTCAGCCACCATTTCTAACTGAGGGTAGTGCTATTCTGCTTGGTGGGGCATCTCTGTGACCTTTGTCAAAATAACAAGAGCTGTATTGTCATTATTAATAGTACTAGCAGTTTGCTAAGTAATTACAATGAGCTGGACGCTGTCCTAAGTGCTTTGCATTGCATCTTCTCAACCCTCAGAGGTAGTTACAATACTATTATTATTCTGGTTTGCATATGAGGAAACTCAGCCACAAAAAGGTTAGCGCTTACCCAAGCTCATCCAGTTAGCAAGAGTAGAGTCTAAGAGGTTTAACTACAGAGCCCAAAATGGACCCTTGTGCATATTGTCAAGTGGAATGGCATGCATTGGGCTTGAGCTTTAAGCTTGGGACCTGTCTCAGTTCCTTCCACTGTAAATTAGGGGTTATTATGGCATTCACCTCAAAGTACTTCGGTGAGGTAAAACGACAGATAAATAAAACATAGAGCAGAGTGCATGGCACAGCACCTGCTCTACCAACCATATCACTTGGGCACTAGGTTTCAGTGTTCCGACGTGGAAGATAATAGTTGCTGTCTCATAAGACTGTCGATGGGATTGAAGGAGGTCATGTGTGTGAAGCTCTTATCACAGTGCTTTCCCAGGCCCTCTGGAAATAGGGTGGCTAGTCTTTATTTAAGCACAACTGATGTTTTGGATTTGTAATACATTGTTACAAATTGCTAACACATTGTTAGCAATGGGGAAAATCTCTTCTCTGCCCTTCATTTCTGAAGTCGGAATGAGCTCTGTCATGGATAACATGCGTACATCTGAAATTAAATTGAGCTGATGCTAATAGGCTGGTACACTTTTGATTCTGTTTGATACTATTTCAGAAGGAGTTGTTTGTGCTATAATGAAAATTTCAGTGCAAGACTTGAAGAAAGTCTGATATGTAATATTTAAATCCATTTCTGAAAAGAGTCATGTATTTTTCTAAAACATCATGTGTGATATTTATGTGCTGGAGTATCTGGCATGGTGGGATGTGTTTCTTCATGGTTAAAAAAATACGGTACTAAATCTCTAGCTGAGCTTGTGGAGAACATCCTGCACTTGTGGTAGTGAGAGTAACAAATTCCCAAATTACGTCCCATTTTAAAGCTCACCAAGGGTTCACATTCGTGTGAAACGCAGTCAGGAAGTGTTATGGGCAGTATCTGTCCTACTTTTGGGATGTTGCATGGGCCAGACCTGGGCTAATGACGCTGAAGAATCTGAGTGACAAACTTCAACAGGCTTTCTCTCAAGCACCATGTATGTTTTCCTCTGACATCGCACTCCCACTAATGAAAACTCTATTAAGAGAGATTAGTTTGATCTTTCCAATGAGGCAGTAGGGCAAGTACTTTACTCCATAGGTTTTCATAGACTTGAACCAACTGTTTCTTGGAAAATCTTGTCCCCTAATTTGACCATGGTCATGTGAATGCTGAATTTCCTTACATCATCCTCTGGTGAGGCTCTGAAGAAAAGCTTTCCTGAATTCTTACAGTGACTGGCTTCTGGGAAGGTGACGTGGAAGTGGGGAGATGAGAACCTGGATGTCAATTCTCAGGCTCTTTCTGCCACTGGTCATGTGACTGTTGGCTGTCACTATCATCTAAGACAAAATGAGGGACTTGAACAAAGATTCCTTCCATCTATCTATTACACTATATCACTACCAACTTCCTCTCTTGGGACCCATGCTTGATCTGCACGTTCTTTCTGGCTTGCCATGAAGAAAGGCTGCTCCATTAGTTGGCTGGCACATTTTCTACTTCATTTTTAATGATCACCTAAAATAGACATTCTTGCTCTGGAGTTCCTAGAGAGACCCAGAAATGAAATGCAAAAACTGGAGATTGAATATTTAAGGGATCAGGGAACAGCTTTATGATTTTCATTCATTTACTCAGTGAGTATTAAACACCTATTCTCTGTCAGGGACTGAGCTAAGCAGAGGAAATAAAACAGTGATACGGGCAGATCTAGCTATTGACCTACCAGGGCCTCTTTCGTAATCAGAAAATTTATAGAAACAAGCAAAGAGGCAATCACAGTGCAGTAGAATAGAGAAATTGGTGGGGTCAGCTGGAACTCAAAGGTACTGTAGGAGCTGGAGAGAGGGGCTCCTTGCCCGGACTCCATGAAACTTTCAAGGGAGTTCATGACATAAAACTAAAAGCCTCTGAACCAAATAATGCAATCATGCTAGCATTATTGCTCATGATGCTAGCATTAGCAATAAGTGGGGAATATGACAGGTGGACAAAGCATTCAGTGTTGCAAAACCTGGTTTAAAACCTTGAAACCAATATGACCATTGTCATCGCAATCATAGTTAATGTGTATTGAGCTCTTATTATTATCAGATTCTTACTAATTTAACATCTGTAATCCCAACCTTCACAAAATATATGTTAGAAAATAGTATAGTCCTGCTTTACACAGTGAGAACACAAGAACTCATGGACATTATGTTGTCATTCAGTCTTTTCCAGCCAAAGGGTAGAAAATGAATGGGTGATTCCTCAGCTTAGCACTGGTATAGACTTTGGATTATGGTGAGGGTCTACCTGGAGCCCTTACCTGCCAAACAGACTGGAAAATCTTGCTTTCTTGAATTATGTTGCCAGATAGGGCCAGGCTTTAGACTTAAAAGCAAAAGTCAAATGTCAGCACCATCTGCTCACCCCCACAGTAAAAGACAGTCTCTTCTAGCAATCTTTGAGAGGCCTTCAATTACCAGCTCAAATTGAGGTGGTTTCATATCCCTACCTAGGGCCCAAAACCAGTCATGGAGTACAAAGAAACAATGCTCTAAGGGGCTTGTTAATAATTCAATGGTTCCAAAACATGTGGGATTGTTAATTCCACTTGCTGAAGAAATACTGTCATAATGATGCAGAAATGTGAAATTCACTTTGTGGCTGCATAGCTCCCATGGTCTTATTCTAAACTGGTCTACAATCCTCCTTATCTTGCTGAGCACCCTTCTTTTACTCTTCTAGTTGACCTTGGCACCTCCAGTTCCTAAATGTCTATATGATTTCTTCCTTATTTTGAGAGCTTGATCCAAAAGATACAAAGCTTCCTCCCTCTTCTTCTTGAGAGCAGCTGCTGTTGGTAATCTAACCCTCAAAACACCTGGCCCAGTGGAACTGTCCTTGCCCTACAAGTGTGTTGGTTTATCATTCAACAAGCTTTTGCCTAGCAAGGCCAGCACTAGGCACAGAAGTTAGAAGGATGTGTCACAGCCATGCTCTCAAGATGTCATGGTTGATAGATTCTGGCCTAAGGAAATGAAGGGCTCCCTTAACTGCAAGTGACAGAAACCCAAGTCAAACTGCTTTAAGGGAAAGTGGAAGAATGTATGAGCCCATGTAACTGGGAAGTATAATGCTGGAGGTGATTAGAACATAGCAGGATGGAGGGCACAAGCGCTGGCATCGTGGGCATTGTATCTCTACATCTCTTAGGCAGTCCCTCCCAAAGGCAGGAATGTGGACACCAGCAACCCAAGGCTTCCATGACTTCCTGTCTGATAGTGGGAAGACTGTTTTTCCCACCAATGCTTGTAGTAAATCTGCACTGAAGATTCTGGCCCAACTTGAGTTACATGCCCATTTTTGAACCCATAAGCATGCGAATGAGGTGCTCTGAGTGACAAATCTGGATCCTGAGACCACCCCTAAGGCCAGATAGAAATGGAATCAACCCCGTCTGAAACATGAAGAATGGAAGTGTTCCCTAGAAGACAGGGGGGTCCTGTAAACAGAAGATAGCAGAAAGAAATCTAGATACACGAAACTTGGAAGGATGAAGATGATGCATTAACAGAGCCCAGAAAAAGTCAGAGGCAAATTCAGGCACTTCCCAGAGGGATTGGCGTTTGGACAAAATCCAGAAGTGAGAATAAAAATTCAACAATAGTGTAGGAGGCTACCTGCTTTGCTAATGCTCCAATAGAAACATCAGGAAAATAATATGTATTTGTTTGAAAAAATTTACTTAGCACCTACCAACCATAGGCAGGGACCACAGTAATGAATATACAGTCACTGTTCTGTCTCCCATGGACTTCACAGTCTACAGGGGAGACAAACATTAGACAAATAATTGCACAAATTATAAAGTAAGCATTCTTTTATAAGTTCTCAGGAGGAAAAGATTACTATGCTAGGGTAAAAGCACACCAATGTCTTGTGTTACAGTTTTCCCAAAATGGAAAAGCACAACCAATCAGTAATACATTGAGGAACACAGATGAATTTATACATGTGTATGTACAGACACACACATGAAAAACAGAAAACACCTTAAAATAGTGAGTAAAGGTTACATAAACTTTGGTTTCCTATTTTTGTACCTAAATGGCTGGCTCCTGGAATGCCACCAAACGATTTTTATACTGACATGGTTAACTTGTTTTACCCTTTTAGCATTCCCGATTTGGTGTTTTGTTTTGTTTTGTTTTATTCATGTTTATAACCAGTGTTTTTAAACCACTATATTTATGCTCAGTATAAAACAATTTCATTTGTCTTTCACTGTTTCCACATTTGTGCTTTAAAAAGCACTTTTTTTTTTTTGGTATGGAAGCAAACCTGGAGATGCTGCTTTAAAACACTACTGACTCTTTAATAATGAAAATTGATTATATCATTTTGTAACCAATCTGCTCATAAAATGGTCTCATTGTAGAATCGGCCCATGTAGGCATTTCCAGTGGAGAGGAATTTACCTGTCCGTTGATGCACCCCTGAGAACAGAGATGGGCCACAGCCTCAAAGGGCACTGCTTGGATGGACTGGTGTTCACCATGGAGCCTTTGAGAGGGCCAGGAGAGAGGTGCCAGTGTGCACAGATTCTCTTTATACGGTGGCTTCAATTCTTTATTAAATGAAACCCAGATGGTTATCGTTAACGTTTTTAATGGGTTCATTCTCCCAGGTAGCTCATAAATCCTATTAATAAGTCAAAGGGCCTTCTTAACAGAATTTCATGGGTTGTTATGATATTGCTGATATTTTAATGAATTTGAAGTACTGGAAGGTAGAATCATAATTTTTTCTTAAGTCTCCACCCCCCTCCCCAAACACATGATCCCCCAACCAAAAACAAAAAAGATTAGAAAAGGAAGCTGGGTATAAATGTCTCAGTGTCATATCTAGCAATGTGTCTTCCGCAAGACAAAGTGAGTTACTAACAGAAAGTTTTCCAAGTGATTTAAAAGATACACCATTTATATTCTATTAGAAGGTTTTTAAAAAATAAAAGGCAATGAGTTAAGTGAGAATAAGATGTAAACCTTCCTGTAATATTTGATTGTTAATAAACAGAAAGTATCAATCTTAGCAACCAACAAGAGAAAATGCATAGTGTTTTCCATTAAATCAACCAAATAATTAAATGAATTAAAAGAAACCACTTTAGTTTCTTGAATGTGAAATGTGTAGCTTCTAACAAGTAAATACAAAGCACCTTTCTTAGCAAGTTTTGACCACAAGAAATGTGGATTATAAAGCCATTTGGTATTTCTTCTTTATAGTCGATATTTTAATGCAGTGACGTTAATTGTGCAATGCCCCTACTATCTGGGCTTAAATAAAAGCCAGCATCCAATGCAATGTCACTAATGGATCTTCAACACTATTACAAAATGATTGATTATTGTCATAGTCACTGTAGCAGCTTTCAGAACTGTTATATTTTTAATTAAATTGTCTGTGAATTTTTTAAGAGGCAAAGGTTGATAAACTAGCGCTTGGAACAATATTACAATTCTTCTTGGCGTGGTGTCATAGTTGGTATATTTATGTGCATAATCTTCTTAACATTCCATAAGTCTCTTTGGTCTCAGCCATTGATCTGTAAGATTACTTGATGTTCGGAAATGGGGACAAACATAAAGATAAAAAAACATGACTCTAAGACATTACTCAGACTGAGAGGAGGTCTAGCCCATAACCCGATTCCCCCACCCCCACCAGGAATTGGCCACTACCCTCCCTTCCTGCACCAACCAACAAAGGAAAGCAGTTATGGGTTGCGGATCAGCGTGCCAGTATTTCCACCAAGTGTTGAGAGGCTCCTTGGGGCTGGGGACATAAAAATGAGCCTAGTGGGAGACCCAGGCACTGATCCACGTGAACAAATAGGGACCAAGTCAGAGAAGTGCTCTGAAGGAAAGGGCCAATCTACAATGAAGGAGACTCATAGTCCAGGAGTCAGATAAGCCTTCTCCAAACAAGTATCTTTGGAGCTGAGACCTGAAGGTGGGATGGCAGCCAACCACATGAGGAGGAGGACATGTTTTCCTTGTAGGGAGGCAGCATGCCAAGGAGGCCTGGGGTGGAAGGGAACCACTTGAAAATCTGAAAGAAGGCCAGGGGGCTGGAGCCCACAGCAGGAGCAAGGTGAGAAGGAAGCTCATTCAACCCTAGGTATGGTGTCTGCATCCCCAGGACAGCCTTGGGAGCTGAATGACCAGCCATAGGGCTAGCTGTCAAAATAGTTCTATTAAGGCAAGATGTTCAGATGATCTTGAACTAGAGGAGGGCAGCCACACCTTTGATATATTTGACTTCTATTTGGCTAGGAGAAAGTTGAAATTAAAATCTAGGAGGAATGGTGGGAGAGGGGAAAATGTGTAAATAGAATGACAGAGTGTTAGGGCAGTAATGGACCTTACTGACTCTGCTTTTCACCACCATCAATGTGCACACTAGGAAGATGGGCCCCAGAAGGGCCTATATCACACTTGGATTAGCAGTGACTAACCAGCCTACCTCGTTATTAAAATGAGGGTGGTTTCTAAAACACTGTGTCACTTCCCCTAGACTTCCGATTTTCACTCTTGCATAAAGCAGACTTTTTATTTATCCAACAATAATTCTAGCCAGGAAGGGTTCGTAGGCAACAAGGTATCCTAGTAGATGAGAGCCGGAGAAACCTGGGTTTGAATCCCAACTGAGCTGACTGGTCTTGGCAAGATACGTGAGCTCTAAGCCTCGACTTCCCCACTTGTCCAATGTGACTAATAGTAGCACCTCTATCACTGGGCTGTATGAATCATGTTTTCCTTCAGGTAGAGTGCTTTGTGTGATTCCTGGCAGGTAGAAGGTTCCTAAGCTATAGTTACTATTATTATCATAGAACAATGGAAGTAATCAATATATCAGTGAGTTAATTTTCCCTTTTGTAGAAAAAGAAAATGGCATCTCACTTTTTTATAAAGAGTCAGATGCCCTTGAAACATGCTGAACTTTTTTTCTTTACCACTTGCTCATCTTTTACACATGAGGAATTTCTCATTTAGGCTACTGGCTTTTCATCAATAAATAAATTCCCATTGGTTCATATATCCAGCTAATGGTGGGTACATGAAGGTGCAACCACATCTCAGGGAAGGAAAGGCAATAGCTTTCATTCAACGTTCATCATGGAAGAATTCAAGCTTTGGAATCACACAGTCCTGGGGTAAATCCTGGCTGGAACACTTCCTGTCGGTGGAACCTTGAGCCAAGTAGTTATCCTTTCATACTGAGCTTCAGTTTTCTCAGCAGTAAAATGAAAATATTTCTATTTATTACATACACTGTCATAAACTTACCTAAAATAGGGCAAAATGCCTGATGCATGATAAATACTCCGCAATTCTGGCTCTTCAAATTATGCAGCTCAAGTTGATGATAATTCCCATCACATTTGGCATTGTGTGTGTGTGGGGGGTGGGGTAGAGAGAAGTGGGGACTGAATTTCAATCAGTTACTCAGTCTTGTTTCCAAGGCGGACAAAGTGGATGTCATTTGGGACTACAAAAATGGCTTCCACACCCTCCCATGAAGCTTTTGCATTTGGCACCATGATGACTTCCATGAGACATTCACAGCAGCATCTATAGGAATAGCTTAGGGTATCAGGGGATCCTCACAAGACAGATGACTACATGGGGAGATTGTGGTGGTTAGTGAAATTTGTGTATGGAGTAAACATAGCAGTTACTTTCAATGGCACAAGCTCCACAGCTTCGAACAAGAGGCTGTGCAAATGGCAAAGGAGGGAAAAGAATACCTCAGTTTTCCTACACTGAGGTTACAGATGAGCCACAGAGCTACCATTTGTATTTGTAGGCCATTTCAGTCATTCTGCATGTTCGCTCACCCTGGCAACATTTCAGAGCACCATTCCACATTACTGTAGTATTTTATCACCTATCGCAAGGCTGACGCACCTCTCTCCTTGGCAAGAAAGTGCTCCAGGCTAAGTTTCAGATTTTGTCAGTAGGAAAAAAAGGAATTACTACAATCCAGAAATGGCTGGGGAAACATTCCTTCAAGTGCTGCAAATGTGTAAAAGGTAAAGCTTCAGGTAGAAAGAAAGGTGAGGGACAAGCCATCTCACGTCTTACTGGTTTCTGTGTATTCTTTGCTGTGTTCTCTGGGTAGGCACAAGACCCAGCTAGGCCAAGCCACTGGAGTGCTTCAGGGGCCAGGGGAGGTCAAGTTCTGATGCTCAAACTGGAGAGAGAGATTACTCCGAGTAATTTGTATCATCAAGTCTCCTGTCTCTGTCACTAGGAAGGTGGTTAACATCTTCATTGACATAAATTTTCTGGTCACCTCACTTGTCTTCTTCATGGAATGGCCCAGACCTGGTTTAAAGGATTATGTGCTTTTCTCCATTTCATCTGTGCAACCAAGATATATTTACCTGGTATCCTGTCTCTGGCAAACTTATCAGACACCGTAGAAACCACAGTGAATGTGACAGTGGTGAATCCAGTTCTCAGAGGTGCCATTACAGAGCCTCTGAGGGGTGTCCAGGATGCCGCAGGAGCCCATGGTGGGCCACTGACTCTACACAACCTCCAGGGAATACAGGAGAGATGACAAAAAGCAACCCAGTTCCTACTGCTCTTGCCCATTCCACCTTCTTAGTCCACCTGAGGGATAGTCAATGGAGATATGAAAGAGCATAGGGTAAATTCAAATAACTCCTGTTTCCAATATACCCATCATTAATTGCGATTTCTTCCACATCTGGGAAGCACTTCTACTGTTTGTTTCTTCAAACCAACTACCTCTTTCTACCTAAGTACTTCACTCAAGATTACATCACTCTTGCAATAAAAAGCAATGTAATGTACCATCATAAATAGGAGGCAATTACAAAAGCAGATATAATGAAAGCTGAAGTGGTGTTTTTACATTTCATCTAGGTTCTGCTGTTTGAGCCTGAGGCCTATTCTTTGCTGGTGCAAAATAGGAGATTAGCAAGCCTAAGAGCTTGAGAAGACAAAAAGCGTGGAAGTGGGCATTCCCCTGTAGAGAACCCGAGGAAGAAAAAGGAAGCTGAACTTAAACAGTCTCTCTCTGGGCCATATTCTTTATGGTCATAACTCCACTGCTTAAACCACCCATGTATCTACTGAGGAATGTGACCCACACTCCGGGAGTAACAGGGGTGGGGGGAGGATGGCAGCACCCACATGAAGGGTTGAACTAAGAATGGCTATGCACAGCTTTGCAGGACTTGTTAAGAAGTTTGGGTTTTATCTTGAAAGAATGGGAAGCCAGGGAAGCAATGGGATGGCTAGCTATTAGATCAATGCAGATCTACAGCAGGTGTGCCTAGAGCAAAGACATCCTATTTGGTGTGGGCACCAAAATCCAGTAATGGGTTTAATATTCCTATCAGAACTTGGGAGATAAGCCATAACCTTCAGAGGCCCACCCATCCCAGGGGCTGTCTCTTTTCCCCCAGGATTTGAACTACAAGGGAGTAATACTGAGGGAATCCTCATCTGGGACCAGATGCAGGTGAAGAAATGAGCTGCTTCACTATCCAGCAACTGCATCCAAGCTGACTTAGTGATCAATGTTGCACAATAAAAATTTCACTAAATTTCATTAGCAGGACTAAACCCATAACTTTTGCCATCCTTGAGACCACTGGGGATCCTTCCTTTGTGAATTCTTGGGCCAGGGATTATCTTTTCCTTGAATTATAGTGAGATCTGTCTTTAAGTGATCACCCAGGGACAATCTAAAATTGGCAACTTGGTAGAGGTCTTTAGCTAAAGGTCAAACAGAATTCTTGTGGAAACCTTAGGGGTTGCTTAAAGGTGACATAAGGACCTGAAATGAAAATTGACTTAATCCCTGGTTTATGAACCAAGTAGCACAGCTAAGCAGAATGAGGGATGCATTCAGCTCATAAATGCATCTTGACTTATCTTTGTGAAATGCCTCAAGCCTTCTGTCAAGTACTATGGCCTTTCTGGCTTGTTAATCATATTCCTAGTGGTACTTTATGTTTCAGGAGCACCCATACATTTTGAAGACCTTTGGTGGCTTGTTTGGGACCCATGACGGGGTTGATATTACAATACCATTCCAGGTCAGGCTCTGCTCACAGTGCAGAGAATGTGGTTAACCAATACCTTTAAGATTTTTACCTGAGAAGAGGAAAAATGGCTAAGCTAACATTAGAGCATCCATTTGGTGTAGGAAGGAACTCTTTTAGGGAGAGATCTTTATTCTTGTTCGATATGCAAAGAATTATCTTTCAATTGTATAGTAGAGGCCTAGCATAGAAACATAAAACACTTCTATAATCTATTTTATGTCTTTTGTGAAGAACTTGGAAAATTTATAGACACCATCAGGTAGACATGGAACTCCCAGGGCTAAGGGTAAGAAGGCAAAAAAGTAGAAGAAAATAAAGCCAGAATACTCTCTTATTTCTTCCTGTAAGTAAAGAAGAAATCAGACACACTGGGTTCAAATCCCAGTCGCATTACATTTTGTAACTTAAACTAGCTACTGTAACCCACTGAGCCTCTGTTTCTTTGTCACAAGAACAAAGCAATAATAATATCAGCAGCTGTCATTTATTGAACTCTGTGTGTAAGGACTTGACATACAGAGAGTGCATCCTGGTGAATCCCCATATTATCCCAGTGTGAGCAGTAGTGTCTCCATTTGAGGAGATGAATGCCTATAAAATATTGATTTAAAATACCTACTTCGCAGGAATGCTGAGAACAGTCAGTCACATGGCAGGTGGCAGCCCCCAGCACAGCCTTTCTGCTGCTGAGCTTCAGTTCTACAAAACTCAGTTTGATTCTTCTTCCCAAAGAGATGGGTACTCACTGTGTGTCCTTGGGATGGTGCATTTCAGAATTCTTAAACTCTGATGGGATGGCAATTTCCCTTTTGGTTCTATTTCCTCATATGTTTGTTTGAATACTGCAACGTGCTGGAGGGTAGTAAGGAACTGGACAGATGTATAATCGGTTGGCTAAGCTGATGGGTACAGGCTTGGTTGTGCACATGAGGTCAAGATGAAACAGAGGTGGAGAAAAAGGGAAGAAGGGAGGAGGCCTGGAGAGAGGTGCTGGTTCGACGGCTTCTTCGTGTAGAAGCAAGGCTTACTCAGTGTGCTTAGATCAGTGTATCTAGGCCATTTATCATTCTGTGTCAATGTTAGTGCCTATTTGAGCAATCTAAGTTTATATACAGAAGAAACTAGTATTTTGAAGTAATGCTATTTTTATGAAGTGAAGCCTTCCTCATCTAACTACAGACGTACGTTAATGATAATGGAGCAAATGTGGATGAAAGTGGCACACAGGGTAAATCTTACTGGGTCCATATTTGAATTGGAGGCTCCCTGAAAATCAGGTGAACCATCCCCACAAAAGCAACCCAGGGAAAAAGCCCAGGAGCGACTCATGTATGTGAGGGTTTGGTTCTCTTGGCTCCAGCTTCTGGGAGCCTGGCTTTTGGTGCCTGTCTAGGACAACTATCTCTGTTCCCTTAACAGTTGTTTACTTTTCTGTTCATATCCATTACTCACAAAAGCACCCTGGAGCAATGGCACGCAACAGTGACATCTTCTTCCTAGAAGTCTTTTCTTATATTCAAACTAATGAGCAAGCAACTAAACGGAAAGTGTTTCATGAAGACCTGCGTACTTCAATATAGCTCTCCTCCCCAGCTGATGTCATGGAACATCAAGCTAATAGCTTAAACCTAGATCAGTATGACTAATCAATAGCTCCTTTCCTCTTTCTGATAAGGGTTTAAGTGTAACAGCAGGCCTACCATGTCATATATGTATTAGCTACTTTCAATTATTCTTCATCAGGTTAAGTACATTCAACTCTATCTGAATGTGAGGTTTCTTACAAAGGCTGGTTAGTGTGCAGAATTAAAAGAAAAGACTAGATCTACAGCTCAGGTCTATTTACTGTTTTCTAAGAGCTTTAGAGAAGATTGAAGGTAAATAATAAACTTCTCTTTTACTACCCAAAACCCTTATGATTCAATCAATGCCTACTTTTCTGTGTAAGAGGCCCAAAGAACTTCCTACAAAAGAAGAGCCTATCCCTGGGATTCTCAAATTGTGATCCACAAGTCCAATGGGACCTGCTACTTGTTTTTGTAAGTAAAGTTTGAGTGGAACACAGCCATGTGTGAGCACTACCTATGGCTGCTTTCCCACTACAGCAGCCAAGTTGAATATTTGCAACACAGGCTACATGGCCTGCAGAGCCTAAACTGTTTACTCTCTGGCCCTTTATAGGGGAAAAAATGCTTAATCCTACCTTGTCCTAAAATGGGGATGCAAAGTTTAAACAACATGCTATAATACATACTCCATAAGGTCAGGGGTCAAGGCTGTTTTGTTCACTTGTGTATCCCTAAGGCCTCATGGGCAATGTGGTCTCTCAGCAAAAGAAAGATGTTAGACTCCCTCCCATTCTCTAGACGTTCTCTTCACTTTTGTTTTTTTTTTTTATCCCCTCCCCACCTACTGACTATGGGATTGGAGTCCCAATATTATCATCAGTCTTCGATCTTACCTCTTTCATTTGCATTCTGTTAGGTGATTTTCATTCAACAAATGCTGTTGATCTCCCTTAAAATTCCAGGCATTGGAGCATATAGTGGTGAATAAACCAGATCAGTCCCAGGCCTTCAAGCCTTCAAAGAGATTACACTAGTGGGAAAAACAGACAGAAACAAGCAAACACACACGTAATCTCAGATAGTGAGAAGAAACAAAGAGGGTAATATGATAAAAGTATTTGCACAGGAACAGATGAATTTGGATGGAGGTGTCAGGAAAGACTTGGCCAAGGAGGTAACATTTCAACTGAGAACCAAAGAACAAGAAACAAGTTTGGGGAAACTGAGGGACAAAGAGTATTCTTAGCAAAGTGAATAATAATTTCAAAAGCCACTGGTCCAGGATGAGCTTGGCATGTTCAGGACACAGGAGGAAGGCCAGAGGGCCCAGAGCTCTGGTGATTGAGCTGAGGGGATGCAGTTAGAGAGACAGGAAATGGCTTTGAGCTCTTGTGGGCCTAGTATGAGGTTGGAATTGGAAGGTCTCGAACAAGGGAACGACATGATCTAAGGTTTACAAGACACCTTGTCTGGGTTGAAAGGAGGTCAGAGTGTAGGCAAGGGGATCAACTAGCAGGTTATCACAGTAGTCTGTATTTGAAGTAATGGTACAGTGGAGGTGCAGAGAAGTATGCCATTTGGCAATGTGTCCTGGAAACAGGTGCAGTTGTATAAGAGGGCATAGAAGCTAAGAAGGATTCCTAGTATTTGGCTTGAGTAACCAGCTGAATGGTTAGTGATATTTACCGAAAAGTTGGGAGAGCTGTAAGTCTGGTATTCTCTTTGGGTTGTGTAAGAAATAGGAGGCACCTGCCACACATGCAATAGAAAAAAATCAGAATATACATATCTGGAACTCATTCAAGATTTCCAGGCTGGCAACAAATTTGGGAGTAAAGGAGATAGTATGTAAAATCATGGCCTTGAATGAGATCACCTGGGGCAGGAGATTGGCGAAAAGAAAAGAGCTGATAATCCAGGTCAGCCTCTTGTTTCCAGGTTGGGTGTGAGAGAGCAGGGGAACTTTCTAGGCAGACAGAGGCTAATATAAATGCAAAGCAGAGGACTTGAAGAATGAGCCAGAGCACATTAAGCCTGTGAGAGATTGAAGCTATACGAGGTCAGAGAGGTGTTTATATTTTATTTCATATGTATGGGAGGACAGGGACCAGACAAAAGACAGGAGTTATAGGGTCTAAGAATATGAGTTCTGGAAGCAGGATGCCTGAATTTGTCTAATATTTTTCCTGCTTACTGGTCCAGATAAACTTTGTGCCTTTGTCTCCCCATCTGTAACATAAGGATGATACTAGTACATCTGCAGAGTGGCATTGTGAAGATTAAGTGAAATAATGTACATGTGCTTAGATCAGCGCTGAGCATGCAATAAGTACTCAATGTGAGCTTTGATTATTAGTGGAAAGGGTCAAATAATTTAATACTTTTTAAAGATTTCATTCTGCAATAGAAATCTCTTTAATTAAAAGTAGTTGACAGGTGTACAACATAGTAACTTGACATTTTTCTACCTTATGAAGTGGTCACCCTGAGATGTCTGGTGCCCATCTGTCACCACACATGGTATCGTGGTACTACTGGTTGCATCCCCTATGCTGTGCTTTCTATCCCTGTGACTTACTTATAACTATAAATTTGCAACTCTTAATCTTCTTCACCTATTTCCCCATACCCCTCTGTCCAACCCTCTGACAACTATCAGTTTGTTTTCTGTGTCTATGAATCCATTTTGTTTGTTCATTTGTTTCATTTTTTAAAATTTAATTTAATTGTTTTGTATTACAACCATCCCCTTTTTCCCCCTCTGTCCCCTTCCCCACCCACCCACTCCCCCTCAAACTCAATCCCACTTGTTGTTCATGTCCATGGTTCTTCCATGGACATCAGGAACTTAGGCAAACTAAAGCTTATTTTCTAGGAAATTCGAAGTGTAGAACAGGGGAGCAGGAAAGCTGTGGGAGTCTGGCCAGAGTGCCTTCAGAAACCAGCCAGGAGTAGGAACCATTCCCCAGGGAGGCAGGGTGGGGTGGAGTGGGGGTGGGGTGGGGGGGGTCTCCTCAGTAGGCATGCAGAGTTGTCAGGCTCATTTAAGTCCTGTAAATATGTGGAAAGAGCTGGGCAGGCAATTCAGATTCAGTTTTGAGGTCACAGTGCCAAACTCTGGCTCTGTTACTCACAGAACTATTAATAGGGTAACATGCAAATGGGATTCAAAAAGAGTATAATGGGGCTTCATTATATCCATCTGTTCATCCATCACTTCTTCTCCATCGCTCACCACTTGACTGGAGAAATGGGAACACCCCCTAACTAATTAGATTTATCCTAATCTCCTTTATGCACCATCAATTCTCTCACAGGCCAGCTGTGAGTTTAGAGTTCAGACCTTTAAGAATTATGCTAATCAGTCTTTTTCTAATTTAAAGTGTTCATCTGATGACCACAATTTGAAACTTCTTGCTGTGACAAATGGGAATTCGTTGTTAGATTTTGTGCTAATTTTAAATACCCTTATCCTCTAAGGTGGCACATAACAGACCGTTTCTAAGAAAATAGAGAAAGAGCATAGAACCTTGGAGCCAGGCAACAAGAAAGGAAAACGGAGTCGGTGCAGGAAGAATTTTAATTGGGTTGTAATATGAGTAAGAGGTGATTTGCCTTCATTTGTAGAATCAAAAAGAAAGGTGCCTGAGCTATTACATCTGGGAGTGGATTGTAAATTGTGGTGGTGCAGCCACTGATGTGTAAAATGCAGGGAGAACCAATTTACTGAGACAGGAGCCCACTGGGAAATGCTCTAGGAGTGGGTTTTCAGAGCCCTCCACCTGCTGCAGCCTGTGGCCTGGTCACCAGAGGCTGCTGTGAAATCATAAGCACATTTCTGTGCAGTGGTTTAACCTGTTCAGAGAAAGGGCCCTTTCTGACCCAGCACACGTGACATTTACTGTGGCACCTGAACACCCCCAGGCCCTTAGCTGGGTACTGAATAGAAATGACCAGCCCTGGTATTAGGTGGTGGAAACAGAGCTCAGTGGAGAGAGTGATGATCCTTTGTTAATTATTCCTTGAATAAATAAGCAGATGTGTCTTAACGGGGATTTGTAGCCCAGAGTAGCACTTCAAATGGAAAATACCCATGAGTCTCTGGGAGATCTTGTTAAAATAGAGCTTTTGATTCAATAGTTTGGGGCTGGAGCCTGAGATTTAGCATTTCTAACAAGCTCCCGGGTGATATGAATGCTGCTGGTCTAGAGGTACTTGGTGTACCAGGAGAAGTGAAGAGTACAGGGAGCAGAAAGAACCAGGTCCAAGTCCTACCTGCTTATTGGCCATATTGCCTTAGATTAATCACTTTCCTCTGTACCTCATTCTTTTATCCAATAATTATTGAATCTTTATTATGCACTGGAAACTGTTCTCAGTGAAAGAGCTGGAACAAGAGAGGAAATGTCACTGCTCTTCTGGCATTTTTAGTTTGGTGGGGTGACATACAAGATAAAAAATAACGAAGCAAAAATGTGTAATTTTAACTTGAGATGATTGTTAGCAATAATAACAATGGTGACAAATGTTCCTTGAGAACCTACTAGGTGCAAGGCAGTATTTAAAGAATTTCTCTTATATGAGCTGATTTAATCCTTGTAAAAACTCTAATCTCAATTTTTAGATACAGAAAGTGAGAAACAGACATGAACCCAACCGTATATACTGAGAAGGTGTAGAGCCATGATTTGGACTTAGGCAGCAGCTCTGGAACCAATGCTTTTTTGACTAGGGGTTGGCAAACTTTTCCAGTAAAGGGCCAGGAAGTAAATATTTTAGGCTTTGTAGGTCATTCAGTTTCTGTTGCACCTATTAAATTCTGCTTTCATAGCTTAGATGCAGTCACAGTGTGTAATGAATGAGCATGACTGTGTCCCAAGGAAAGTTTATTTACACAATTAGCCACTGGGCAAGATTTCACCCATGAGCTGTAGTTTATCAATACTCGGTCCTAACCATAATCCTAGAATAGTGCTTCTCACATTTTAAAGCAGCCCTATCCAACTATGTAATTTAAAAAAAAAATGTTAATCCTCACCCAAGGATAATTTATTAATTTTTATTCTTATAATTACTTATTTAATTTTTTTAGAGAGGGAGAGAGAGAGAGAGAGAGACATTAATTAGCTGCCCCTGGTACATGCTTCATCTGGGGATCAAACTCACAACCTATGTATGTGCCCTGACTGGAAATGAAACCTGCAACCTTTGATGTACAGGATGATGCTCCAACCAACTGAGCTACCCAGCCAAGCCATGTGAAAATTACACACACATGTAATTTTTAAAATCTATGTTAGCCATGTTTAAAAAAAAGAAAAAGGTAAAATTCTTTTAATATATTTTAACCCAAAATATCCAAGATATTATTTCTATAGGTAATCAATATAAAACAATTTTTAATGAGAAAGCTTACATTCTTTTTTGCACTAGGGTATTTAAATCTCGTGTGTGTTCTACACATATAGTACAGCTCAGCTCAGACTAGCCATGGTTTACATTGCTAAGAGCCACATGGGGCTACTATACAGGACAAGGCAGCCTTAAAGTGCTTAAGACTCACCTGGGTCAGAGCCTAGGGTTCTGCATGTCCAACAGGCCCCCGGGTGATGCTGATCTGTGGTCCACACTTGGAGCAGCAAGGCGTCAGATGGCCACCCTCTGAAGGAAACACTAGGATGGGACTGGAGGGGAGCAGGCAGCTTAAGGTGGGTGAGGGAGGCTCTTTAAAGGAGCTATTAATACATTTAAATTCAGACCCAGAGGATAGGAAGGAGCTAGCTAAAGGAACAGTGGGGAGCTTGAAGCAGAATTAGAAAATAGTTTACATTAACTGAAGCAAAGCATGCAGGCACTTAGCAGTGTGCTCAGTATGGTATCTGGAATTTTTGCAATAATGTAAAGGCAGAGGAGATAGCCTTTCAGACTTCTAACATGCCACGCTCCTCCGGTCTGGATTAGTCACCCCCCACCAGAGTTCCCACAATTGCCCAGATTTTCCACAATGTAGCACTTTCCACACTTTCTGTAGGTGCCAGCTTATTTTCTGGGTGGCCCACTGGGCTGTGAGCTCTGAGAGGACAGGCTTAGGGCCTGGTCACTGCTCTCCCCAGTCTGTACGTCAGTTACTGCCATTTGACTGCTGCTTGGGAGTAAAGACGGTGCCTTACAGAGTACTTAGAATCCCGTCCAAGACACATCTGGGCTGTCTTCCCTTGGAAACTGTGCAAGTGGGAACTCTCAGACAAAAGATTGGAGCAGGCTGTGTAGCTCACAGCTTTTAGAAGGGGTCTTGGTCCTTCGCACCCATGGTATAGAACCCCCATGCCCTATAGGAGGCTGCTGCTTCTCGCCCCTGATACTGCCTGGCCCCTGCAGGAGTGTCTGGGGCAGCAGGAGAGGAAGAAGTAGGTGAATAAAGGGCTGTTACTTCACTTTCACAGACGGGGTATATCACAGCCAGTCTGGCTCTGCCAGGGCCACTGAGTTCATTAATGAAAGTTTGAGATGTGAGCTGGTTGCAGTTATGATAATACTGAGCTCTTCTGGTGATCTGACTCTGAAATCCCCCAAAGCCTCTCAGCCTCTCATGCACCTGGGTTAATAGAGGGCCTGCAGGGACCTTGTGCCTTTTGCTATAACAAATTCAGGCATCTGTGTGCCATTGCCTGGTCTAGAAGGAGGCTGCCCTAGTGGTCAGGAGGGCAGTGCCAGCCCTGCCTGCATTTGCACGCCAGGCCTGTGCCTACTTGCTCCATTTCCTAGACCTGTGTGGGCTCAGCTTTGTCATGCAGGACATGAAATGATAGCACCAGCCTTGTAGGGTGTTTCTGAGGATTAATGAATTAATGAGCATGAAGTACATAAAACAGCATACAATAAGTGCTCACTACTGAGGTGTTCCTCTGAGAAATTGCTTTCACTTGTATTGTTCCTCATGTTCCTTCCAAAGCCCTTCAGAAAAAGGAGGCTAGCCACGGTGTGATTCTGACTCATTAATACAGGCGATGAAATCTGAGACTCCCAGAGGGAGTGCTAGATCTCAAGTCCAAGTTTTCTGACTGCAGATTCACTTTTTACCTACTCTGTATGCGGCAAGGCTGTACTCGGTGAATGAAGACCAGCAAAGCACAGTAGAGCTCCCCCAAACAGTGGTGGGAGATGGATATGGTAACACAGAAGTACAAGCCAGAGGTGGAGGAGAGGCACTTTCCCAATCAAGGTGCACAGTGGTCCTTTAGATGTGTGTGCAGCATTGTGATGTTTCTGGGATCACTTGGGTCATAAGTACCCTTTGTGGGTCTGAAAGCTGTGACCGCTGGATCCCCCAGGGAAGTTTATATAAAGTGTACGTATATGCATTTGTGTATATACTTTTTTCTAGGGAAAGGAATTACTGCTTTGATCAGCCTGTCAAAGATGCTGACATGCCTATAATTGATAAGAACTATTCTAGAGGACCTTAGATGTCATTTGTAAAACTTCTCAGTAATGTTTTGAGTGTGAGCTTGAGTACATACCCCTAAACGCAGAGACACTGCTGGTCTAGAGGGAAGAAAGCAATTCTTCCGAAGATCTTTTCTTCAGTGTCTCAAGGAAAACCTTTTGAGTTGAGGTTCTGTGCAGCTACGAGGTCTGTCCCAAAAGTATCAGACACGAAAACTGTTTTAATTACATCGACATTGGCTCAATTCTTTCTGGACGGACCTCGTATTGTCAGTAATTTGCTGGACCAGGGAGATAGTTGACCATGAGCTAACTTGTTTATAACTCAGAGGCCCTATTTCCAGTAAAGAGGGGATGATAGCTTCTACTTCACAAGATTTTCAGGGAAATTGATAGAATAATGGATCCTCAGTGGATTTGAGCTTTCTTCCTGTGCCTGGTGTTAAGCTTTCTTTTGGGCTTATTCCAATAGACAGTCTTAGAGAATTGTCTTGATTTGCTTTTTTAGTCTTCATAAGCCTGTGCTTTCCTTCCTGGGCCAAGGTTGCAGCTCTTCCTATAAATTACTTTCTTTCCATGTCTGTGACCTTTAGAGAGAAGGCTTATTCTCCCTTTTCCTCCTTCCATCCATTATGACATCTTGGGAAAGCCTAGCTGTCCTTTCTTCTCCAATTCTATTCTTAAATTGTGCTGCTTTATTTGTTCTTTTCCCCTTAGACCTTTCATAATTGGCAAGCAGTATTTTGGACCATTGTTCTCATATGTTACAGGTGGAAAAAAAATAAAACAAAATAACATTGCTGCCTTCACTCTAAAAAAAATTGTGTTATTTTTGGAATCTAGGAAGCAGACATTTCCAGCAGTCATTTTCTGTTTTAAATAAAAGCAGCTAAAGCCCTGGCTGGTGGCGTGGATAAGGTGCCAGCCTGCTAATCCAAAGGTCACTGGTTCGATTCCCAGCCAGGACACAACCAGGTTGCAAGCTAGGTCTCCAGTCAGACTCTTAGCTGGAGGCAGGTGAAAGGCAACCATACATTGATGTTTCTCTCCCTCTCTGCCTGTCCCTTTTTCCCTCTCTCTAAAAATAATAAATAAAATCTTTAAAAAGAAATAAATAAAAGTGGCTATATTTAAACTTGGAAACAGCCAGCACCTCAGTCGTACTCTTAACACAATGCCTGCCAGCTGTGAAAACTCTTGTGTTGTCCAGTCCAAACACTGTTGACTAATAACAGGTTAACTTGTGCTTATCCTTGCATTGGCTTTTGTATAAAACTGCCGGTCAAAAATGTGTTATTTTAGAAGTATGAAGTTGATCACAGCTGTCAGCCATTTCTAGGATTTGTTGCATTGATTCTCCCCATGTTCCGGGCAGAAGTGGTTGGCAGGGGTGTGAGTGAAGTCAAGGGCATGAGTGAGGTCAAGGGGGTGAGCTTAGGAGTCAGAAAAACCTGGTGGTAGATTCCATTCCTGCCATGTGATGACTGTGGACACATCATAGATTTTTGGAGGCTTGGCCCCTATAAAATGGAGAATGGAGGAACTCATATTATACGAGTTTACTGGGGCTGCTGTCATAAAATACCACCAACTTGGGGACTTTTAAACAATGGAAATGTGTTGCCTCACAGTTCCCCAGCTAGAACTCTGAGATTGAGGTATAGATGGGATTGGCTCCCTCTGAGGGCTGGGAGGGAGAGTCCATTCCATGCCTCTCTCCTAGCTCATGGTGGCTTGCTGGCAATGCCTGGCCTTGCTTCACTTCCATCACCCACATCTCTGTCTTATCCTCACCTGATATCCTCTGTGTGCATGACATGACTGTCTCTGTGTTCAAATTTCTTTTTGTGTAACAATAGTGGTCTTACTAGACCACTTAATGACCTTATTTTTAACTTGATTACTTCTGTAAAAATCTTACTTCTAAGTAAGGTTACTGTTGGGTCCAGCAAGAGGGAAAGGAGAAACAACAAGGGAACAGGCCATGAGTTTAAAAGATTTATTTGGCCAGCTGCAAAAGTGGGCTGAGACCATGAAGGCAGGAAGGTGTCAGCAGCTAACAAAAGCAGGGAGTTTTAAATGGGATATAGGGGAGAGAGTTGAAGAGACTCTCTGTTGATGGCTTCCAGGGAGTTGCCTCTGAGAACAGAGAGGGGAGTTACCAGGTTCTCATGGGTGGGCAGGTTAGATATCTTTGAAGGACATAGGCCTGGCCCAAAGGCTGAGAGACCTTAGAAGGGCGCAGGTGGTTACTATCATCAGCAGTTACTGAAGCAGCAGATTCAACAGGGGTTGCTACAACTACGCCGGGATTCCCAGAAACCAGGTCTTATGCCTAAGAGTTACCTGCATGGGGTTATTGGGATGATTGGATGAGATAATCCACCCAAGAGGCTTAACACAGAATCTGGCACATAGCAAGCCCTCGGTTGTTTATTATTTGTGTGGGAATTTGTCATGCCCTAAGTCAATGAGAAGCTGACCTTATTTATAAGAAGACTTTGTTTCTTTTGCTTCTCCTTTTCTCTCATTTTTTCATCAATCCAAAGGGAAATGTAAATGAAAAAGCGAAATCAGTCAAAACATGGAAGATACTGTCATTTAATCATTAGAACTCTTTATGCTTTAATATTCCCTCAGCCTGGGGCTTAGATTAGTGAAAACAAATTTTTATGTGTAAAAATATGTAGAGACCAAGTTTAATCTAGTCTGCATTAATTATTAGAGAAACTGTCTTATATAGCAGAGTGATTTTGTTTGAGGGAAAACTTTGAAACCCAAATAATTATCAGATGGCCATTTAAAAAAAAAAATAAAAACTAACCCACTGTCAGAGAAAACATGTTGTTGGAATCAAATAATTGGCAGCATAATCTGCAAATTCCATGCATACTGCTATGGTATCTGAAATATAATTTTCAAGCTTAAGTTAATTAGACCAATGCTTAGAAAATCTGGCCTGGCAGCTTGTGGTAAGTAATTATATATACTAATTAAAAATGTAATACACAGTGAGCAGAGGCCAACACACCCATCCATTTGATACAGACTGTGCACTTACTGGAGTAAGAAGCCCAAAGAAGAGTGTTGGCAGTGAGAAGGAAGGGTGCAAAGCCTGCAGGTGTGACACCAGGCCTCCCGCAGGGTGGGGTGCAGGCACCCCCCATACCCCCACCCCCACCCCCAGCCTGTCAGCTGCCCGCCTGCTGGGTGTAATGTCTGCAGGCATCACAGCAGGGCCAGTTCAGGAAGGAGATTAGCCAGGGGGACTCAAGGCCCACCCAAAACATACTCCCCACCATAGCCTCAGCCCAAACTGTTGTTTCCAGTTTCTCTCAAGCTTCTCCTTCCAAGGATGACTACTAGCTCCAGAACAACCAGAGGTCAAATTTGTTGGTGACTATCCAACCTCTGAAACAATAAAATTGTCATTAGTTATGGGTCACAAATAAGGATAGGATGCTGACCTCTAAGCAGGCACAAACATACTCTCCATTTGCCTTCCTGATTGCTGTTTGATTTTCTCTCCGGGTATCCTTGAAAGAGGGAAATACCATTGGGATCCATGAGGTAAGACTAAGGAAAGCCAAGGTTTGGCTTTCTACTCAGATTCTTTTAAGTTTACTGTGTCCTAGAAATTGATGAAGTAAATATAGTTAAATTTTACATTGATGAGGGCTATAAAGAAATCTTATTTTGTTCTGTTTCTCTTATGGCACATGTCTCTGTTCCTGTGTTAGTATTATACCATTTTACTTTGAGAACATAAACTCTTCTTTGAGGCTAAAGATGTCAATAACTGTGCCACCTTCTGAATAGCTGATATGGTTGTTTATTTGGGAAAGAAGTATTTAGTGAATGCCCACTATGTGCCTAGTTTCAGTTTTGTAAGTCATTGCTAAGATATTGGATGGAACCATGTGACACTGATGTTTTGTAGGTTAAGGAAAAATTGAATATTGCTAATTGATATGATTTTGCTTTTATACAATCTATAAGTTACTGGAAAAGATAAACAAATTAGAAGACAGTTATAACGCAGCAAGTTTTCTGAAATGGAATCACATGAAAGGGTTGCCTAGTCCAGCCTTGGAGGAGCAGGGGAAGAAGTGTATTCCATGCAGACAAGGCACCTTGTTTGAGGAACCCTCCTACTTAACTAAAGTGGGAACAGATGCAAAGGGTTGCGAGCTGAAGGTGAATTGGTAAGTAAGAGCCTATCAGACCGAAAAAGCTGTGTCAAGGACCAAATCACTCAGGATCAGAGCATTCGAAGGAAAGGGTCAGGAGACTGAGCTAAAACTTCCCTGGGCCATTACCTCAAATTTAATTCTGCCCTTTAAAAAAGAGGGCCTTCTGTATATGCTTCCTCAGTTGAGATGTTGCTGTTCAGAAACCAGGTGCAGGCCACCCCTACTATTTTTAATTGAGGGTCCTTTCTAGTAGTGAAACATGTGGATGCTTTCTGTCCAAGACTGAAAGAATCAAGCTATTCACTTGATCTTTCTGGGCGTTTGTTTCCTCCTCTGTGAAATGGGGACATCACTATTGTGCCTTTTGCTAGTTCAAAGTTGATCCAATGAGGTTCTATATGCAAAAGTGTTTTGATTTAGATATTTTAACTTAGTCTTTATTGCTCAACAAATGGTCATTATTGTCCACGAAACAATGAAGGTTGAGGAAGTAGGCCCTGGAGCTCCACCACCCACAAGCTATAAGGTCGTATCTCAGCCTACCTTCCTCACCAGAAATGGGGAATGACAGCACCATGACCCTCTTAAAATTAAATGAGATAATTTCTATACCAGAACTATAACTGACACTTAGCAAACACTTAATGGAAATCAATTAATAACCATAGGAATAGAACAGCAATATGGTTATGCTATCATTATTCTTGGGCTCCCATTCTGTGATGTTTTCATTCCCCTAAAGCAGAAGGGTCACTGTCATTGGACTGAAAACATCTGTCCATCAGCGATGGACAGAAGTCCATTTCGCCTGGAGCTGTATTTGATTTTCATGATTTAGTTGCTGTTTGGTGGGATGATTCAGTCCTGAATCTGACACCTTCTGTAAGCAGACAAGCTCTCGCTCCACCCAAGGCCCAAATTACCATTTGCAAAGTGAAAGAATAGTTGATCGGTGGGTTGTTCTGCTTCTGGGGTACCAAAAAATTAGTTTGTTCAATTTTTAAAATTTTGAAATCAACACAGTCTGAGTAACCAATTAGAAGCACTTGGACTGATAAATCAGCTACTAGGCTTTCATATGATGTCAATGAACTAGAGCTAGTTATCTCCAAATTTCAAAAATTAAAGAGGAAGAACAGCACATAGCTTGGAAATTAATGGCTGTTTTCGACATCTTGCCTGCTTTCTACCTTAATATCAATCAACACACTGTTGTCCCCAAATGGTGGGCAGCGGAGATGGAGCTGGAGCTTCAAAGCCCTTAAAATACAGTCCTGGTGTAAGAATCATCATATACATAAAAGGACTAAAAATGACAATGAAATGTAGAAAGCATGTGAAATTTATATTACTACTGCAGACATGTTTATTAAAATCTAGGCAAGTATTTCTTTTGCTTCAGAAATAGGACAGAAGAGCAAATTTATGGAGAGGAGAATGTTTGGATGACTATCTAACAGACATAAAGCTCTTAAGGCAGAGTAGTTTTAATTAAGAGCAGCATCCTGTGTGAAGTGTTATACTGGAAACAGATCCTAGGGGGGATTCAGTGAAGGGATACATCAGTTTCAGACATCTGGAATTCAATTAATAACTCCAGTGCTTTCCCATGGCAAACGCTACTGTGCTGTCATCCTATGGAGGTTCTCGGAAAGGAAGCTAGATTTCCATGGTGGGAGAGATTGCAATCATTCTAATGTCGCAATCCTACATGTTGCCCAAAGGTGGTCATTTTTGTTTGCTTTTAATTTATGGTGTGCTTTTATATACTAAATTAATTAATGTTGAAAGACGAATGAGTACCAGCAAAACACCAGCCAAAACAAAAGGTACAATTTTGAAAATACCCAATGTCTCGTTGTATGGCAGACCCACCCAACCCTTGGCCAGCCCCTCCCTCCCTCCTGAGTTATCCATCAACCTGACTCCCTGGTCCTCATTACTTCAGGGTGTTTTGTTTTGTTTGTTTGTTTAGCGTAGGTCTAGGCATTTTTATGAATTCCTAGAATGTATATTTTTGAGGTTTTATGTAACTTTACAAAAAATCACCATGCTACATATTATCCCTTGGTAGTTATTTTTCTTTAATAATATGTTAAAATTCATTCTTTTGGGCTAATTGTCTCCATCAAGCAAGCATTTTGATTGCTGGCTCATATTCCATTATGTGACTATGTCATGGTTTATGCCTCTCCTCTCTGATGAATATTGGCCATTTCCAGGCTTTTCCTATTTTGATCAGAGCTGCTTTGAACAGTCTCATGCATGTGGGCAAAAATTTCTTTCAGGTACATGGTGGGAATAGTACTGCTGGGTCCTAGGCTTTTGTGAATGTCGACTTTAGGAGATAAACCAATTATTTTCCCAAGAGGTTGCTCTAATCCTCCCTCTCACTAGCGATTCCAGTCTTATCCTGAGGGTCCACACCCTCTCAAGCCCCCCCCCCCCCCATATTGCCAGATTTAGGTGCAGCTCAGGTTCATTATTTTTGCTCTTGTGTTCTGTGGCTTTAACCCCTGGAGCCAGGGCTTAGGAGTACCCATTGGAAGCAGTGGCAGAAGGGAGACAGGTGTCCTGTGGATGCTTGGACTGGAGAGCATGAATGATCTATATCAAATACTGACTCTAGGAATAAGGATTTTAAAAAATATTTGTTTTTGGGCCTTCAATACCTGAAATTATTTTTTTTAAAAAACCTTTTAAAGCATTTTGATCTTTTATCCTTTAAATCAACCAAATAAACTTCCTTAAACCCTTTAGTGGCACTGAGGTGAGATTAATTAAAAGATTAGGACTCTTAAAAGATGTTTATGGGCTTTTCATTTATACAGGTGTAACTCCCAACAGTAATATTTTCAGCTTTAACGGGAATATTAAATATAATAATTTTTAACTCAAGCTATGTATAATGTGTGTGAGCCAAGCATAGGATTTATTCATATATATATAAATAATTTATATTATTTATATTTTAATGTATTCATAATTTATATTCTATATTATTTATATACTATTTATATTTATAGTATAAATATAAATCTCAGCCTTGGCTCTTTCTACAGTGCCTCTTGAGCACCTCAGAAATAATTGGGAGGTTAGATGCACAATCGGAAGCTGAAAAAGTGAGGGTCTCTCTTTTCTAGCCTGATGCTTTGAAACAGTCACAAGCCTGGCACTGCATTTTCAGTGAAAGAAGTGTGTGTGTTTGCACTAGCTTTATATCCCTGCTGTCTGTCTGTGCTGATTTCTAGATTATAGGTCTTATAGGTCATATAAAATTGAACCTGCAGCGAAGAAACCTGAGTTTCTTTCCATTTAAGTACTCTGGCATAAAAACAAACAAAAACACACAAAAAAACCCAGATGTTTACACTAACCTGGCAGGGGAGACAGCACAACTGTGGAAGTGGTTTCCCAGGGCAAGGCTTGTCTGCCTGTTGCACCCCAGGTGTGCTGACCCCTGCAAGTTTCTCAAAGGTGAGACCCTCGCATGCATAATTTGGGATAGTGGAGGACCGCGCTCACCCCCCACACCCACCAAGGGGAAAGAAAGTGTTTGAAATCCTGTGTGACAAAGATCTGCTGTCATACATGGTGAGCTTGGCATTTCAGCCCATCCAAGGCTTGATGTCTTCATTAAAGAACGTTTTTAAATGAAATAGAGTGAGGCATTTGAGAAAGGTTGGCTCATTATTTGTTTGTGCCACTCACAAGGGCTAGGTTCTTTGAAGGGCATCAGCACAGCTCCATCAGAAGTGAAGGAATTTGTGAGTGACAAAGGGTAGGTTACTCCCAAGGGGTGCAGGTTTATGACCGGAGGCAGAACGCCAGTCTTGTAGAAAGGAGGGAATTTGAGTGATCCAACAGAGTGGTGAGTACCCTTGCAATACAGATTTCACATTAGCCATTTTTCATCTGCCAACACATGGGTGGGTGCCAGGCACCTGGCCGGATGGCGCTAGGATAGCTTGTGTAGTTGTGCCAAACATATGGTGACCGTTCAGAAAGAAGTTTGCGAGGTCAGCCTGCTCCATGGTGGTCACCGCTTATGCACATATTTGCCATTCACATGCCTTTCTGCGGAAAGTTTCCCGTTAGCAGGCCTGATGTTAAGGTGAGGGAGAGGCCCAAGAAGCACACACCAAGCCCAAGCGACGTTGCCCATGTTCAGAGCCAAAGCTGGGCCCAGCTGTTCTGGCTGGGCCTCTCCACCTTCCCTCGCCAAGTCCGGACTTACCACGTCTCCGCTTGGTGGTTATCATTACCCCAAGCCTAGCCAAAGCAGGTGCTTAATGAGGGTGATGTGACTGAACCAGTCACCCTACCCCTCGCTCTTCTAGTTTCTAGAACCACAGGAAGGGCACTTCCCCCTCTTCTCTGCTTGCCTGTTGCCTTCTCTTTGGGCACTTCCTCTCTGCACCAGTGATTGCTCTGCGGCCAGCTCACAGGCCATGCAGGTACCTCTCTCCTTCCTCTGGATATTTGCGCTTGCTGTTCCCTCTCAGCCTGTCACCTCCTCAGAGCAGTCTTCCCTGACCACATTGTCCAGTGTAGTTCTCTTTAGTATCCTTTTATGGTACTAATAGGTTAGATTACTTGCTACTTGCCTGTCTTCTTGCCTAGAAAGGAAGCCTCCTACAGGGCATTAAGCCTTGTCCAGCCTGCTCCCCACTGCACTGTGCAGTACACGGCGCCAACACCTGGCAGTCGGTACTATTAGCTGGGTAATTGAGTGAGTTATGCAGAGAAGCAAGCCTCTGGTGTTTAAAGGACCCATGCTGTATAGCTCCCCGAACTGGGTTTTTATCTTAAGGGCTCGGTCACTGCTGCCTGGAACATGGTGTTGATCAGGAGTCTGAAGCCACGTTTATGATGGTATATTTTTTATTTCATTTTCTCTGTTGACGTAACTTCTTGTAGTGCAGATATTCTATCACCCTAAGGAATTGCTGTCTTGCCTGGACCATGTTCCTAAAGGCCGCAAACTATTTCTAACCCCAATAAATACTGTTCCTAATTAGCCATGAGATGGAAGTTCTTAAGAGACTCCGATGTTTCTTCTGGAAAAGGGGGATGAAGTGAGCTGAGGGGGAAGTGCAATGCAGTGACACATCTAAGGAATCTTTTGGAAATTCTGCTACTGGGTGTCAGGCAGGGAGGATGCAAAGAAGGATTATTTCTATGATCTGGTGATTTCTACCATGAACATGGGAGCTAGACAGGAGGCTTTTTACCGAATGAGCTATTGTTGAGGGCTTATTATAAAGTGAAGAAGAACAAACTGCTGGGTAAATGCACCTGATTGCTCTACCACTGGCCTAGTTATTGCTATAATGGGCTTTCTGGATTTCCATATGAAATGCTAAGCCCAACTACTAGGCAGGATCTGTTTCATCCTTTACAAACAGGAGGCTCACAAGCCTAAACTCTGGAGGAAATGTCAGCGGCGGGGCAGCCTAGGAATAAATCAAGAGGGACCTCCCCTCTGTGCAGATCATTCTCAAATGTAGCAATTCCCACGTTATCTATCCCCTCAAGATCTCCCACCCATAATCTGGTTTCCAAGTCCTATTTTTTAACCATGAAGTTTTGTGAGAAAGTTGTGAATGGCGCCAGCCAGGGGCCCTGTCTTGAACCTTTCTTAGGTTTCAGGTTAGCCTCCCTGACTGCTCCCCTGATAGGAAGTGGCCCATTTGATGTTTTAATTGAAATCAACTCTATACAGGACAGAAGCCAGGGGTGCTCTTTTCTAAGCTGCTGATAATAAACTTCCCATGGAAAACTTGCAAACATTAATGTCCAGCCAATGAAAGCGATTTTCTGCTGGCAAGCCTGAGTTGCCTACCTCGGTTTGCACAGGTGCTTTGCAAATCGGCAGGACAATGTGATACTTTAATGTATAATTGGATAAGCAATTGGGTTCTGTTATAGTACAGTGGTTTGGCATAATTATTTTTCCAGGGCTGTGATTTTCTAGTTAATAAATACTTTTGGGGGTTACAAATTCTTAAACATCAACACTCTATGTTCCTTTAATTAAGAGCTTATTTCAGCACTTGGGCCCCACTGGTAGCACTAAAAAAATCTTTTGTTTTACTGAAGCAAGCTAGGCTTAAGTCAGAGCTTTGGAAACTAATCAAATGATGAATGTTCTGTTGATTACCCGAATTTCTCTCCTCAAGGGGCAAAGAGCTGAGTTTGATTGCACTTTAAGGCCTCACCAGCTGGCAATCAGTCTAGGGTTCAGCTCATAAGATCCTTCACATAGAGAGTGAGGAAGAAGACAATGAACACTTTCATACAAAGGAATAGTTGCATAAACTCGGGGTTCCAAGAAAGCAAAAAGTGGTGGCCAGAGTGTGGTGGCACAATACCTTTTTTTTTGTATCAAGTGAGAGAATGAAGTGATTGATTAGGACACCACAAAAGCCCCAAGTGAGTGACTATCTGCTCAAGAGCCAGCACTTTGAGAAAAAGTGTTTGGTGTTTAGGAAGGAAATTTGGGCTTGAAGAATGATGACTCTGTGTGGTGTGTGACACAGAGAGAAAGTGAGACAATACCCCAAATCATGAAATACAACTCAGCAGCAACCCAAATGGTCCAGAAAGGCAACCTGAGAGCTCGAGGCCTTGGAGAAGTATAAGACCAAAGAGAGGCACAGACTCTGCAAGAAGGGAGTGATTTTTCACACTAGTTTAGAGCAGCCTTGAACAGGGGAGCCAGGATCCATCTGTGCTTTACAAAGTGCCAGGAAGGAAGTGATCGGAAGCAGATGTCTGTCTACCGGGTGGGACGGAGACCCACTCAGACCTGCTCGCATGGCCACCCATGCACCACTGCGCTGGTTTACGGGGCTGCTGAGCCCTGCTCCAACCCTCCTGCCCCCGTCACGTCCTGTCTGGCTGCTACAGTCTCCCTCTAATTCATTCTCCAACCAGGCCACTTTTTAGGAAAAGTATTCCTGCCCTTTTACTTCCCAGCTTCTAACACTTTAATATCTTCTTTGCACCAAAAATAAAATCCAGAGTTAGTAGCTATCCCCATAGGCTGCAAATGATCTTCGGAGCCTGGATGGCTCCACCTTGTATGAGAGGACATGCTGGCACCATGCTACGGACATGCTTGTACCAGCTGAGACTTGCTTCTTGGTTCATCAAAAGAACTGAAAGATGATTGAAAAGGGAACAGCTTTCTCAGAAGGACTTAAAGCTGTTTGCAGTTTTTAATTGAAGAACTGGAGGCCATCTTTTGGGTTACTGGGGAGTGCCTTGAAACACTTGAATTTAAGATTTCTCACAATGGCAACAAAATTTCAACTTGCTTGAAGCCTCTGAGAGATGGTGAGGCAGGGCTGGAACACCTTGCTGGGATTCATGAGAGACAGTGGGACAAGCAGTTGGTGAAGCCACACAGGCACAGGGCAGGAGTGAGGGCATACACCTCAGGTGTTTGCCAAAGCTGGTGTCATTGGAGAAACCCTGGTTCTCGCTGATGCCATAACGAATTACAGATTGGCAAGCCTACAAATGTGTTAGTGAACAGGAGAGTAAAAGCAAGAGTGGCCAAAGGCCCGCTCGCCAGAGGCCAGGAGGACCAGGCACCACCCCGCCCCCTGCCATGTGGCCAAAGGGCCGAGAGCAAGTCCTGTGTTCTGAGGACATACATAGTTGGTGGGAGGGGCTTGAAGAAGTTACATCTTGATTGACGGATAAAGGTAGAGCCAGCTTTTTTCTGGGGGACATGGCTACCCAAACGTAGGCATGTAGGGGGTCTGTTAGCCTGAATCGCTATCTTGCTCCAGACTCTGTTTGTTCATTTCACATGCATGATGGGAGGCAGACAGTTCATCAAAGTCGTTTTATAGCCTTTTCCTCTGGGCACCATGGACCCTTTTCCACCTTTCTGGCCTAGGGATGAAAGTACAGTTTCAAAGGCTTTCCCTCCCAGATAATGGAAAAGGTACGTAAACTTTCAAGGACTGCCCTCCTCCCATGTTAGCATGGTGTTTCCTTTGATGTTGGAACACCTGGCAATGTTATCACATCAGGCTCAGGGCTGCTGAGTTAGTAGGTGAGACATGTCTCCCTCTGCTTCTAGCCTCCTATGTGAAGTCCTTCGTTAAATTTCAATAGTGCGGGTCCTGCCTTTGTTTCCCTTTTCCCTACTCATTCTACTGTAACACCGTGGCCCATGGCCTGGGAGAGCCCTTCCGTAAAATCCCAGTGTGAATCCTGGCATTTTACAGGCAACTCTAGACTCCAGTGAAAATTATTCTGAGATATTCTGAGAGCACTATGATGGAAATTCTAGTCCGATGTTTATACCAGAATGACTTGTATTAGACTAGGTTTGTATGAATGTCTTTCCTTTTGGTGAGACCTTAGAAGGCAAAGATTTTTGGCTTACTTATTTTTATAGATTTCATAAGATCTAGAACAGTGCCTGGAATATCATGTGCTCATCCAATGCTGGTTGACTAAACTGAAGATAGTAGTAGAGAATCCGATATAAAAAATTAAGGATTTAATTCCCCATCCATTGAAACTGTTTCCCTTTCTATGCTTTTCATTGACCCATAAGACATGGGTTATTTAAGCTTTGTGTTCTTTATATTGTTTTTACAAAACTAAAAACAATGAAAGATATTAATCTATTTTATAACATCCAAGTTTATGTTAAGTCACTTGCTTTTGGAAGAAGTGCCTTTAAATTGTTTCCCCCCTTTGAAGATAATTTGGCATTTTACTACAGATTAGTTCTGAATTCTGAAAAACACTTAAATCACTGTGAATCATTCTTCCAACTGTATTTCATTACAGGGCTACAAAAATGCCAATAGCGAAGGTACTTTGAGCATTACATCAGGGAACTGATCATTAACCCACAAACCTTGTGATAACACACTCCATGCAAAGAAGAGCACAATGCCAAAATCAACCTACATCCTGTTTCAGTCAGAACCCTGCTAACACTACCTTCCCTGAAAACTTTACCAAGCAGATAAAAATACTTTTAAAATAAATAAATCTCTTTTTAAAGCTATTTAGAAGTAGAATTCCCTTTAAGAGTCACCATCACAGACTTCGTACACTCAGTTGAATGTGAGTAACGTCTTTGGTTTAAGTTTTTGCAAACTTTGTAAGGTTGGCATGTAAACCAAGTACCAGGGAAAACAGTGTCAACTGTTACTGTTGCACAGGAAGAAGAGGACCGGGCATCACATCAGCCATGGTGCTGAGCATGTGCACAATTTAACCCGTGATTTCGCTGCAGGGAGGTGGGATGGAAACAACAGTGCATAGAACCCCCCACACCTGGCATAAGGGTTGTTATTTTATGTACCACTAAGAAAGAAAAACACTGCCAATTAAATTTGACACACCATTGGTTTTAGGGCATGCTTTGATTTCACAGATGTTAAAATGTGAGCAGTACAGCTTAGAACCAATAAACTGGAATTTAAACAGTACTGGTGATTTACTCTGAATTTCGTACAATAGCAATAAGCCCTGGGGTAGACAAAATGGTCGCCTTGAATTTGGTCACCTGTTGGGCAGTCTCCTCTGTCCTTCCCACGATTCGTAGCTCTGCAGGTGTGGGAACAGCCCACGTGCAAGGCAGGCACTTCCCAGGGTGCCTTTCTACAGAGTTTCCTAGACTGAGTTGCTAGATAACATACAGGAAGCTCAGTTCAATTTGAAGTTCAGATAAACAATGACTTTTTAAATTATTATTATAAGTATGTCCTTAATAGTACATGAGATATACTTAGAAAAGTAGCTAAGCATCTTGGATTTTGGATTTGTAGTTGGAAATCTGGCAACCATGCTCCCAGGGTAATTTTGACGGCAGTTGATGTTTGCCACCTGCTTTCATTCTAGGCCCTTAACTTTTACCATTAACACCTTATTCACCCCTTACAACCACTCCAAGTTAGGGGTTATTGCAGGTCATTTTAGAGCTACAGGAGCTAAATTTCCTCCCAGACTTGGATTTGTTGGTTTGGCTCTGAATCCTGATCATAGCTGTTAATCCTTTTTACAGGGTAGTAAGGCCCAAGAGACACAGATCACTGGGGAACCGTGAAGATAGTAAAGGCCCTTTTACCACTGGAGGCAACTTCTGTCATTGGGATGGGGTCCATCATCATCATCATCATCATCATCATCATCATAAATAATAGCAGCAAATGCTTAGCACTAATTACTATGCATCAGGCACATCACTACTCACGATTCTTTTACTACCCCTTTTTATATAGGAGTAAACTGAGGCTCAGAATTTAAGGAGTTTGTTCTTTTCATTGTTAAAGTTTAGACCTAACCTCCTCTGTTTAGAGAGCCCCTGGTTGGTGTTCCTTAATAACCCCTTCACCCCTGTCACTCTTTATTCTAACACTATTTCTTTGTGAAATTAAATTCACGCTCAAAAGCCTTTTCAAACTTGGTTAGCCCTTCCTAGCATCCTTCCCTTTGGTAAATGCTCCTGTCACTCGAATTAACCATTTGGTGTCTACCCTTCTTATCTGGGTGCCCCATGAGGACAGTTAAGGGTGTCTGCCTGGTCCTGCCACAGGGCAGGACTTCCACTAGCATTATAGGGACAAAATAAATACCTGGTGTACTAATAAGTAGTCCCTGTCTTCCCCTGTGGAAGTTGAAGGTAATCTAGAAGATTCGTAGGCAGGGAAACCCCTTCATTAAAGTGTGCCCTAGGCAAATAGTATCTTTTCCATAAGCCTTCATTTAAAGTGAGCTCAGATGATGATTTTCAGCTGCCAGGCTCTGTGGTTGCCTGAGGAGAGCAGAATTTTACTCTAACCTGGGCAGCTCTTCCTGGACACAAGTCTTGTCTACCAGGACCTTTCCCAGAGACTGAAACCCTGTTCAACGGGTCCTGAACTAAGCCAGTCTCCCGGTGTTGCTGGGACAGCCTTGAGACTCAGGCACTTCTTCAACAGGGCATGTCTAGACGTGCAGCCAGGAGCAGAGTTGGCAAAGGACAGCCTTCTGGGGCAGGGTGGCTAGCAAGGGGCTAAAAGGTAGGTGCATTCTTTCTTTATGTGTATGGGCTTTATCTACATAAACACAGGTTTGATTTCCAACGTGCTGCTTCTCAACATCTAAGTGCATCTTAGAATTGCCCAAGAAATTTGAAAAACAGTCCCCAAACTTGGGCTGCCCCCAGTGCAATTAGAGCAGCTTTTAAAGTTCTTAATGTGATTCTTGTGAGCAGCCAGGGTTGAGCACAGCTCTTCTAAAGAAAGTCACAGGCTTGCATCAGGGCATTTAAGAGGGAAACAGAAGTTTTAAAATCCATGTACAACAGAGCTTTGCAAATATGACTTGATTTTGTCTTATTATTTCCTATTTCCCACAAATATCTTGTAAGCATTGGCACAGTGTTGCTATCTGTAAGGCATGTGCCAATAACAGAAGGTCGCCTAATAATCAGGAAGACAATAATGTTTGCAGGCTCTAAGTTATTTGGATTCATCCGGTATGACCTGTGTTGATGAAGCTACTTAGTGCTTGATTTCTGTGTCTCCCAATGGCAGACCCAGAAGTGGGAAGACCATGTTTTCTGAGCCTTGCATTGTTCTTTGTCATCCTACTGAATTGTTACAAGATGGATTTATAACGGATCTAAAGCTAGTATCAAAATGAAAATTAGCTCTTGAGTAGAAAAATCGCAATCCAATTTGACTTGCCTGTAGCAATTGTGTCATATCTGCCTCTGCAAGGAAGGAAATGACTTCTTAATGTGGTTTCCTTCCATAAGGAGAATTAAATCTATGTGGCAAAGTGTAAAACCAGCCTGTGGAAGCCAGATTCTGATGGGAACATCCATGACCCTCATAAACATTATCTGTGCCTGCCTGGGTATATGCTAATGGACTACATTTAGGATCAAACTGGAGAGCCAGGCTATTGTTCCCTCCCTGTTTTGCCTTCTGTGTCAAAGTTTGCTCTGAAATCATGGGACAATTTCTCCATCTGCTGCAAGCTGCAAGATGGGGGTCTCTGAGTTATATTTAGAGGGATTTGGGCACTATTTTAGTGGATAGACTATTTGTTGAGTCAGCAAGGTTCTTTGAGTAGGTCCTGACTTTTGGCTGAATGCACCTAGTGGGATTGCATAGGATCTGTAGAACTTTCCATTAAAAAAAAAAAAAAAAAAAAGTTTATTTATATTTTTAGAGAGAAGGGAAGGGAGCGAGGTAAAGAGGGAGAAAGACATCATCGAATGGTTGCCTTTCACCTGCCTCCAGCTGCAGAGCTGGCTGGAGACCTGGTTTGCAACCTGGTTATGTGCCCTGGCTGGGGAATCAAACCAGCAACCTTTGGGTTTGCAGGCCGGCACCTTATCCACTGTGCTACTAGCCAGGGCGAACTTTCTACTCTTTAGTGGCACTGTAGTTCCTCTAGGGTGGGTTAAAAGGCAAAAATGAATTGTTGGGAACAACCTTGGAGCTTCTGCTGCATAGCTAAGGTGATCTTTGACAGGTGAATGAACTTCAGGGACCTCAATAGTACCCACCTAGGGTATGGGTGACTGTAAAGATTAAATGAAATGATGCATGATGAAGTAATACACACCAAAGAAACTGCCCTTTGCATCCCAAATACTAGCCATCTTCGGTGCTGTTAGCTCATTTGCCTTAATCTCCTCAAATGGCTTAATACATAATATTACACTGTGCATCCCACAGGGAATCGAGCCTCACACAGGAATAACAAATTTAGTTAATAAAACTGAATTGCAGTAGGCAATTAAGGGGAAAATTGAGCTCTTCTAATGGAGAATTCTGAGACTATCCCTTCTCTGAAGGAACTGAAATTTTATTTAATCTATATGTAAATCTGATATATACACAATATATATTTAAAAGAAATACAGATATCTAGGAGGATTTTTAAATGATTCAATTAAGACCAATTGTCAATATTTTGATGTTTCCTAATGCATTTTACTGTTTACTGCTTACGCCCTCTTTTAATAGATATACTCTTCTTTCTTAGTGTTTATGGCCCTTGTATTAATATCTTAAATGTGCTTTGGTTATTTTGGTTTGCTGAGAAACTGCTCAGGGCTCATGTAAGAAAGGGAAAGCCAAAAATAGTGGTCAGCAAACCCCAGGCCAGCTCAGAAGAATGGCCATGGGCAGGCCACAAACTCTACACCTTTAGTGCTTGGTAAGTGAAATAAATGAATGATGATGGCTGAAACCAGAGGTTAGACAGTTGTGGAAATTATGGTAAATTATAGGATACCCCCTCAATCTGTGACCCCACCCCCAACCTCAGCAGACAATCACAAGCAGCATACAACCCACATTATATCCTAATATAGTTATTATATTGCATATGCTGGAAATGTGATTTTATACATGAAACGACCCCATATTTAAGTTTGGGCAATTAATGCAATTAAAAGGCATCCACCTCCAGCCTCTGGTTTGCGAATTCGAATTCTATTTAGCTACAGTGCTTGTTCAAGGGGATTCCAAGGACTCAATAATGAGCGTACACTATTTTTTTTCCTCTGAAGCTTCAGAAACATGACAAAGAAGAGGAAGACTCCCCAACCTTGTGGAGAACAGAGGAGGAAATGGCAGCAGAAGCCGCTGCGCTGCGGGTCTACTTTCAGTGACACAGGTAAAGAAGGACTCCACTTCCTCATCATTGCAGCCCCGCAAGGGACCTCGGGAAAGGGGCGCTCTGCCTAGGTTGGGGGTGTAGAAGAGCAGCTGCACCAACAGTCTAGGGTGGTGGCTTCAAAGATGCAAAAGCCAGAGTGGAGAAACCCTTGCTTCCTGAGCCCTTATTCCAAGAAGCGGGTCCCCTTTCCCTCCCCATCTGTTCACTTCCTTCCAGCCCACCCCGCCCCAGACCATCATCACCTCTCTCCTGTCTGCTCCTCTCTGATACTGCTCTTCTCCAATCTCCAATCTCTGCTATTCACAAAGCTGAATAGTTTATAACTCAAAGTTGACCATTTAAGAGGTTCAAGTCCTTTACGGGCATCACATCATCCTTTGGATCAGGCCCCACCCAAACTTCCTCTGTAGTCTGCAAGGTGGGGGGACCCTCTCTCCCCACCTGCAGGCCAGGTCAGCATGCTGAGTCAGCTCATCTTTCACTTTGCGCTTCTGTTCAGAAAATCACCCTTGGTGTTTCCCTTTAGCTTTGGCTGCTAGGAAGGTCAGGACACAGGGAAAGGTCAGAGAGTGAACTATTTCTTTGCAGTAATGACGTTTAACTATTGGGAGATCACGGATTTAAGATGCTGGTAGAAAGCTACAGCCATCTCTTTTTTTTTTGGAATGTATATACACACCAAATCTTTATACAATATCAAGGGGTTCATGGATCTTCTGACATTTATTAATAAATAGGGTTGCCATGAAATATTGGAATGAAACTAGATGAAAAAATTACTTATTTATCTGAAACTCAAATTTAACTGACTGGACTTCCTGTATTTTATTCTGGTACCCCTGTTACCAAAACCCCTTAGGGATTACGGACCCAGATAAGGATTTCTCTGAACAGTTTATTTGCCTTCTTAGAGTTGTCTTCTTCACCTGGTCTTGTGTAAATGTGTTTATGTTATGAGCTGCTACAGAAGAGCAGATGCTAATTTAAAACAATTAGTGAACAAACAATAGTAGCAACTAAATTATAAAAACTATCAACCACGTGGTGATTCATGATCTTCTGTTAGAAAACATATTATGTTTCCTTTTACTTTAAAAGGTAAGCCTTTTCTGTTACTTTAAAATATATGTACCTTTGATAGCGCCCCACCCCTCAACATCCTTTTTAAAAGTAACCTAATTACTTAAAGACCTAGAAGTAGCCACCTCTTCTGGTGGGTATGTTGTGGCAGGCCCTTGACTTCTAGAAAGCTAATTCCATTCTCCCTGCCACGGGTTTATCAGCTGGACACCCAGTTGCCTAAGGGACATGTATGGTACTAGCAGCTGCTCTTTGATATTTTATTTTTACCCATTTTACTTTCCCATTTCTTACTTTTTTTTTTTTTTTTTTGGTTCCTTTTAAGGATCAAGCTAGTTTACCTGAGCACATAGGCCTAAGGGCATGACTGCAATCCTCTTTCTTTGGAACTTGGAACGTCCCATTCAAATGGGGTCACCAAGCTTCAGATAGGCTGTTTTTCTGTCTGGGTTTCTTCTGTAATAGATACTTTCAGGAAGAGGAAAGAAAGCCCTAGGCTTTCCCTGAGGCTTGCTCAAGTGTAGGGTTTTGTCTTACAATGTACTTTCTAGACACTTTAAGAGGATTTAAGCTTCTCACCCAAGTTGCCAATCTGAATTGTCTGTTTTGTTTCTGTCTTGCCTTGAGGCCCAGCTTTCCCTGCCTACCAGGTGAATCAACTTTCTTATATGTCTTGCCAGAAATGTAGTTACCTTAACTTGTTACACAATCTATTGCACAGTGCTTGGGAGGTTTTAAATGAACTAACATGAACTTCTCTCTTTAAGGGCTTTTGTTTAAATAAACCACCTTTAGCTTTCTGGGCAGTCAGGTAGATAGATGTGGGAACTGCGACCAGGATGGGTAATTGCGTTACCCAGTAGCACACAACTAGTCGTTTGAGGTGAGGGACATAAACTTAGGGCCCTTAGATTTCTCTAAAAGCATCATCATTTTCTATTGTATAATGGGACTAAATATATCTCTCTTTACAGACAAAGCGGAAAGGACACATTCCGTTCAGGAAAGCCGCTCATCAAGTTGATCCACCTGTTCTTTGATATGTACCCTCTCTTGTTTGAAAATGCATATATGCACAAAATGTTTAGACAATGTTAAGCGGTTCATGGAACTTCTGAAATGTGTTAATAAATTGGGCTGTTGTGCAGTACTTGGACACGTGTATTCATTGTTTACTTGACGTACAGATGACTTGGTCTCTCCAGGCTTCCTCATGATGCTCTCAGTTGGTGGTCAGGTAAGGCAGAACCAGTTTGAGGCTCTGATGGGGCTCCGTCAGCAACACCACACAAGTCACAGTTTGCACAGAGGCAGCTCTGACGGGGTAAGCGTTACAATGGATAATAGCCAATGTTACCAAGATTTACAAGACATGGGTTCTATTATTATCCATCTTACAGGTGATAAGAAAACTGAGCCTTGGTGATGTTGAATTTTATTCCAAGGTAAGTGGTCAGTAAGCGATGGAGCTCAGATGTAAACCCAGCAGTCCAGCCCCCAAGGCCAACCTCGCTGAAAGAGCTCCCTTCAGCCAGCATCGCCTCCCTGTCCCAGCTCTCCTGGAACCCTCTGAATGTATATATTTTATTCTACTGGCCTCCCTGGTTCCTGTGAGGAATTCCCTCCTCCTTCCCTGCTGGACTTCCTTGCCAGCCTTGCTAATGCCACCCTCCCCAGCACCTGCCTCTTTAGCCACGTTGCATCCAGGTTGCAGGAGTTGAATGTGCCTGAGCCTGCACCACGTGCTTTTGCTCATTTGCACATTGTTCCAGACCTGCTGATCCCTGCTGAGGGCGCCCACCCTCTTCTCGGCAACATTTGACAATGTGCCTAATAAGTAAAATGATCTTGGACCAGTCTCGTATCTCCTCAATTTCATTCATGCCAATTTTGTCATGCTTTCTCTCATCTTGTGTACAACTCAGCGTAATGTTTACTTATTATTTACTTGACTCATTTAAAAAAATTCAGTTCATTTATCTTATACTTTATATCATAGCCTCAATGAAAAAAATGCTGTAATTAGAAGTTCAACATAAAAACAAATATAAGAGAAAAACAATGCTGATGAACTCTAGCTCTGCATAGATGCTTGCCTGTAGCCATCAAGACCAGGGGCCATTCTGTCTTTGTTAAACAGAGAAGTTGGCTATCCTTAGCCATTTAATGTCAACACCAAAGTAGGACTCGCCATGTGACCCAGTCAAAAGACTTAAAAGAGAATCTACAAGGGAATTCAATGTTAATCGCCTAAAATTATCATAAACAGGCAAATGATTCCTATCTTTGGAAAAGAGCAGTGGATGCCAGAATTCAAACCCAGAGCAAACTGATTCCAGACCTGCTCCAGCCCCTAATCCAGCACTCCCCATCTCTCTCACCAGGCCCAGGGGGCACACAAGACACTGTGTGGGAAAAGCAGAGTCAACTTGCCTAGGGATGAGAGGCCACACTCTTGTATGGGGCTGAGGATACCAGACAGGAAGCCCAGGCTCATGCCCATCACCTTGCATGATCACTTAGTCTCTAAGCTGACTGGATCTGTTTGCAATCACCCCTTCTCCAAAGGAGGCCAAGTATTAAGGGTTGGACCTTAACACTCAATTTGCCATTACTCATCCTTAAAAACAAACATATTGCAGAGAATTGCAATATGCCCTATGTAGGACATTGGACCATGTAATAGGCCAAAGCCATTCTCTGGGGAATGTTTGGTGTAGAACTACCTAGCCAACCATTCAGTGAGTAGCAGGTTCTGTTCTATTTCTTGATGTATAAACCCAGATTGATCCTCTGATGCCAGAAGTGCCACAGGACCACAAAGATAAACATTCTCAAATTATCAACTGTTTCCTCAGCCTCTTGAAGCCATTACAACGTCAACATTAGGTTAACTATGTAGAAAAATTCTCTTGATCATGCCATATAATGATGTTTTGGCCATTGCCTGAATCCCTTGCCTAGAATAAAATTACTTTGAATTGCAATTTTTAAAAACACAGTATAGAGGAAAAGAGATATTATCTTCACCATGTACAGGGAAAGACAATCTTCTAAGTATTACCGAATGAAGCTGCAGTTGTCTCAATCTCTACCTGACAGATCCCTGATGAGGTTGGTAACCTTGTGGATCTAGGAATTCAACGTCTGCCTTGCGCTTAGATGAATTTATGCATTGCCTCCCCACACACTGGGCTGAGTAGGGCAGAGGGTCTGAGTTCCTAGCCTAATCTTGCATCCTTTCTGGAGCATAATCATTTTTTAGAAACTTAATACATTGTTTTGCTGCTCCTACACATCAGTGTTACGTTTCCTACTTCATTTTAAAGCAATGACGTGCATACTTGTGAGGGGTGATTTTATCATCTCCCTGTCCCCATTCCCACCCCATGTCGGAAGTGAGTTTGTAAAATATGCACGCGTTGCCCCTAACTCTGAAAGAAAGTCAGAGCAGGGCAGGTTTCCATGCTCTGTTGTGTCAGCAGAGTTTATTTGTAATTCATCAAACTCTCTTCTGCGCTTGCCATTAATTTATAATTGGTTGCTTCTTATTTACTCATAACAGAACCTTGCAATTTCAAAGCAACTGAGTCAGCCCAAAACAGCATTATTAGCAGTTACGGATATACTGTCCAGGCAAAATTTTGACACTGGCATTGTTGAAAAATCACTATGATGTCAGCCCCGGGACCACACATATCATGATCCATGGCCAGTTGAGGTGGACAAGAAAGAACAGGTCTGCTTAGTGAATATTTGTTCTGGTCACTGAATTTACCTATTAAAATTTATCTTGCCAGCCTGGGAAAATGCTTAGCCTTCTCAGTGAGGGTCTATTCTCAGCATGGTAGCCTGTAATGAGAAAAGCCCAGGGGTTAGATCATAGTACTTTTTCCCTGGGGAGGGAGAGGACTACAGTTCATTGACAAATTCAATCCTAAATTGACTAGTTAATGATACCCACACAGAAGTATCAATGAAGATGTTTGCCAACACTCTTTCAGCCATCCCCAAATTAATATGATAAAAGGTTTTCAGCATGAAATACAAGAGAAGATTCCTGGTTTAAAGCCAATGATACTTTAATATGTTCAAAAGCTCTTGACCAAGAAAAGGACCCATCATCTTAAATACCCCTAATCATGTTTCTACAGGATTGTGCTGCCTCTCTCTCCTCTTCTCCTTAGGCTATGTTTATAGAACCAAATTTCAGTGACAAGGAATTAAAGACTCAATTATTTGGATTAGATAAGTGTAAATCAGGTCCCTATGACCTAAATTGGGAATTATAAACTATAGAATCATAGAGACTAGAAATAATGAAGTCTAATGTCCCATTAAACATTTTGATAGCCCAAAAGAAAAACTATCTAGTTATATGTTATAAATTTGCCTTTAATAAATGTTGTATGGTTAATTCCAAATATGTTTGTTGTTGTTGTTTAATTTGATGATTTCAAAAATGTTTTCTTGAGACTCAGCTTTCCCTAACATGTACCCAATAGTTCAAGCAAAAAATTACCACCATCCACTGATAGCTAAAGGATATACAGAACTGTTCTGTTGAGATTTAGTTTAATTCTTTGTATAAATGACCAGTTTTTGAGGTTAATTCTAAACCTTATGAACTTGGGACTACATGACCCATCAGCCCAGAATCCTTGTCAGACCAGTGTAATCCAAATGCCGAAAATAATTTTTAAGACTTCCAAGCGATACTTACATCATACAAAATGATAATGAAATAAAGCCTATCATCACCAACAGTCACCACCATCACCTTCTTCTCTTCATCCTCATCTCTAGAAATGGAAACTTAATCACACATCTATCTGCATATTCTCATATGACATAAACACCTCCTAAAAATATCTACTGATTCCCAAGACTTATTTTCTTTCTCTACTTGGTTCTCTCCACTCTGTGTTGTCCTTTCCTATTACTTCTCTCTCTCCCTCTCCCTCCCTCTTTCCCTCTCTCCCTCTCTCCCTCTCCCTCTCTCCCTCTCTCCCTCCCTCTCCCTCTCCCTCTCCCTCTCTTTGTATTTGTCTCAGCCAGAAAGGAGGGTAGGGAAAAAGACTTTCTTGCAGATTATGGGAAGTTTATATGAAGAAAGGCTATAAAAATTCACCTTAATAATCTGTACCCTGTCCTTTAATAATAACTAGTATTTATGCAATTCATTCCATCCTCTGCCTAAAATGTCCTTTAGCTTCCTCTTATGTCAGTGCTGCATTGTTTTGACATTTCAGAGGCATCAAGTAAGTCACCCTGTGGGTACTTGGTCACTCAATCAGGATAAACTAGCAAAAGCAGCTCTAAATTGTACTTCTGGTTTTTATATTTCTCTGAGGATCCAAAAGACACTGCAAGTGTGTTCTACTATCTCTAATTTATTGTGAATGGTGGGCAATGGAGACCCTGAATATCTTACTATCAAAATAAAGTCCAAAAACTGGAAAGAAGAAAGAGTAGGGACTACAGACAGAATATTTAAAGAATTAAAATGCCCCCTGAGGACTGCTTGTTCAAATGGTGTTAGTAGAATTAAATACCAGCCTGGTTCTATGTAATGTGCCCTTACTTCTTCCTCTTTCCATTTTTTTTCCTCTATGGGTAAGTGAGACACAACATGTTCTTTGGAGAAGACAGGAGCTATATGAGGACAGAAGAGAAGGCTGGGAGCCATCTTGGGAATATACTTTAACTGTCCTGTCCCCAACTGCTTTAGGGGATGAGTACCTGCAGCCTCTCTGTGCCCTCCCTAGATGCCAGTGATCAGACCTGTTTTGTTCACCATCAGCATTTTGAAACCTGATGACAAGGCAAACTGTGTATCCCCTATGAGAGCTTCTTCAAATAATCTGGAATCAAGAGAAAATGTCAAGTGGCAGGTGATGCACCCTCTAAAGCAAATGACTGTCTATCTAGAATGTGCTTTGTAAAGAAAAGACTGGTAAGGTGAACATTATAGTTTTGTAAACATTATGTCCCCTGACAAAAAAAGAAATCTACTTTTCAATCACTTGTTCTAAGCACAAAATGAAAGTGTGTGTGTGTGTGTGTGTGTGTGTGTGTATACACCAAAAAAAACAAACAAACAAAACATTCTGGAATCTCCTAATAATGATGTCTGAATTGTCTGTCATTTTGTTTTTTACTCACAGAGGAAATATTTTTAAATAATTTAAGGTGACTCCCCAGCAACATTGTCACTAAACTTACTCTCGGAACTTGGACACATCACTCTTATGTACCTCACCCTATCTCTGAATTACTACAATGAGAAACATTTTATTGTAGGGTTATTATACAAATAACACAAAACAATGGATAAAAAATACACTAACAAAAGCAGCTCTGAATTCTTCTAGATTTAATAGGGTCCAAAAGACATTCAGTATGTTCTGCTACTTCTAATTTATTGTCAATGGTGAGCAGTGAAGACTGTGAGTGTCCATGACTTATGCTAATATGTAGATTTATTATTTTTCCTATAAGTTTTATTATATTTTAAAGATGATAAGTTATATAATGAGAAATTAGTTTATACAGTAATTAAAGAATTAAACCTGTAAGGCAGGATCCTTTCAGACCACCATAAAAGAAAAGAGTGGCTTCTGCTTCTATTATTAACAGAGTAAGCCCTGGCTGGTGCAGCGTGGTGGACTGGTGCCAGCCTGTGAGCCCAAGGGTCACTGGTTCAATTCCTCAGGGCACATAACCAGGTTGTAAGCCAGGTCTCCAGCCAGGTCCTTAGCTGGAGGTGGGTGAAAAACATTGATATTTCTCACCCTTTCTTCCTCCCTTCCTGCCCTTCTCTCTGAAAAGAATGAATTAAAAGAAAAAAAAAAAAAGAGCAAATAATTTGAATCAAACTTCCCACTCTTTTTAACCAAAAAACTGCACAGAATATAAGAAAATATCTGTTAAAGCTAACAAGGTAGAAATCTAGAGAGAGATTTTCCTTAAGGTAACAATAATTTATGAGTTTTGGAGAGGCAGATAGAACTCAAACAATAAAAGCTGGGTTGCCACCTGGGTGGGAATACAAAGATCTGAAAAAGTGATACCCTTGGAAAATAATGAGCCAGATGTAAACCAGCCCTGGTACCAACTAGAGTCCAATTATAAATCACCTGGCAATCGAAAAAGTCTTAGATCCAAGAACTGAATTAAGGTGATTCCCAAATTGCTAATCCCACTAAGTTTCTGGCAGAAGCAAAGAAAAGCATCGTCTTTTGAAGAAAATAATACCATTGAAGATATCAAATGATTTCTACAATTTTTTTCAAATAGAATGCCCAGTAAAGGAGTGTGTGTATACACGTACACCATAGCATATGAAAAGACAAGCCAATACAAATAAGACTAGAATCACAGAGTACCTAAAATTGAAACGACAAGATAATACTCATTATAACAACTATGTTTACTTTGTTTCTGGATAGAAGATACAAGATTAAAAATATTCAGCAGAAAGTTGGAATCTATAAAACATACAAATGTAAACAAACAAACAAACAAAAAAAAAGAAATTCTGGAACTGAAAAAAATGCAATCCAATGAATGAATAAACTGACCACAGCACTAATTCAAAAATTCATAAACATGCCAAACCGAGAGCAGCAATTAGAATCTAAAACTATACACGTGATGATAGAATTGCAGAATGTCAAAGGCAAAGAGTAAGTTCTTAGGGTTTAACAGTGAAAAAAAAAAAAAAGCCTTTAATTTCGAAGGAGTAATAATTAGACCTAAGGCAACAAAAAACAAAGAAAATCAGAAGATCACAGAATGACATTTTAAAGAACTAAAGGAATGTAACTGCCAACCTAGATTTCCATATCCAGTAAACATGTTCTTATAGAATGAAGGTGAAATAAACATTTTCTGACAAAAATGTGAGATGATTCCTCAGCATCAGACTCATTCAAAAGGCATTATAAACAAGAAGAAATCAAAGGAAATTAGAAATAATTTTGAACTGAATGAAAAAGTCCTAAGACTTGAGGGTACAATTAAAGATGTGCTTAGAGAATAATTTACTTTAAATTGTGACTTATGTGCATTTACTGAAAGGAAATAAAAGCTTAAAGTTAATATGCTAAACATCTTTCTAGGTATTTCCATCTTTAGGTCAATAAATTTGAAATTTGGAGTTAAATTGATGTTTCTATAAAATACACAGTTTTATCCAAACTGACACAAAGTAAAATAGAAAATATAACTAGTTTAATACCTGTTAAATAAATCAATCTGAATTAAAATCCTCCCCACAAAGAAAACATCATAGCTTTACAGGGAATTCTACCATAAAATTAAGAAGGAAATAAGAATTTTATTAAGAATAAAATTCTTAGTGAGAATTTTATAACTATGGAACAACTTCAGCAAGAAAAGCGGGAAAAGAAAACAACTCTTCCACTTCTCATTTGTTGGGTAAGTTGCCTTCCATATGAACCTGACAAGAGCATAAAAGAAAGGAAATTCATAGACTAATTGCACATGGAAACACAGATGCCAAAATCCTAAAATATATCAGATAGAGATAGACAAATAGGTAGGTTATTTGTGTACATGTATGTATATGCATAATCCATGAAAGGGATAAAACATTATGACCAATGCAATGTTGATTTCATGTTGGTGTTAAGTAATACCTTTCAACCAGACTAAGAGAGAAGAAAATAATAGGATCATCTAAGTAGATGCAGAAGAAATGTTTATCAAGTTTAATATCCAACATAGTAACAACAAAAGTTCTAGGAAAACTAGAACTAGAAGGGAGTTTATACTTAAAGATGAAATATTGAAAAATATTTACAACTATAAATAGTAATATTCACCATTTGCATTGCTATTTTACAATGTACTCAAGGTCTTAGCTAGTACAATAAATCAGGAACAGAGTATTAAAAAGAAAGAAAGAAAGAAAGAAGCTGTCATTATTTGTAGATAATATGATATATTCAGAAAACTCAGAATCTACTGAGAACCAATTAGAATTAATCAGTAAAATTAGCAAGATCTCTGAATATAAGAACAGTACATGAAAATTTTGAACTTCTCTGAATCAGCCACTATCTTAGTCAGTATAGGCTTCCAACAAAATACCATTGACTGAGTGGCTTAAACAACAGATATGTATATCTCACAGTTCTGGGGGCTGAACATTCAAAATCAGGGTGCCACCATGTTCTGATTCTCATGATTCCTCTTCCAGAACTGTAGATGGCCAAGTTCTCACTGCGTGTCCTTCTATGCTGGAGAGAGCATGCTTTAGTCTCATTCTTTTTGTAAGGATGATAATACCATCATGGAGAATCTACCCTCATAACCTCATCAAAATCTAATTGCCACCCAAAGACCTCGTATTAATATCGTAATGAGAGTTAGGCTTTTTTTTTTTTATACCTGAACTTTAGGGGGACACAAACATTCAGTCCATAACAGTCAACCAGTTAGAAAAGAAAAATACAATTTAAAGTTAGCTTATTTAACATCAGAAATCAAATACCTGAAAATAAAGATATGTAAGCTTCTAGCAGAAAATTACAAAAGGTTATTGAAAGGCTTTAAAGAGAAATACACAAATGGAGAGATGAATGACTCAATTTTATAAAGTCTCAATCCTTATCAACTTGACTTATAAATTCAATTCAATTCAGATAAAAATTCCCATGTTATTTTAATGTTCTTTTTATTGATGAAAATTAACAAGTTGATTTCAAAATGTGCATGAAATGTAGCCAGTGACTATTAAAATAATGAGATAGAAGCATAGGAACCTTATTGTACAAAATACTGACATACTACAAGGCTACAAAAGTAAGAGAGCATGGTACTGTAGAAGGATAAAATAGATTGATAGGACAAATTAAAAAGTCTGGAAACAGATCCGGGCATGTAGGATTCTTTGTAGAAACCCAAGGAAACTATACCCTACCTCACACTATATGCGAAATTCAATTCCAGGTGGATTATGATTCAAAATGTCAAGTTTAAAACAATAAAACCTTTAGAATTTAGGAAAATATCTTCATGATCTGTCAATAGATAAAGACTTTTTAAATAAGACACAAAGAATATTACCATACAAGAAGGCTGATGAAAAGGACAACACTCAAAGTAAGAAATTTTGTCTATCAAAAGACATCATTGGCCCTGGCTGGTGTGGCTCAGTGGACTGGTGCCAGCCTGCAAACCCAAATGTTGCTGGTTAAGATTCCCTAGTCAGGACATATAACCAGGTTGCGAGCCAGGTCTCCAGCCAGGTCATTAGCTGGAGGCAGGTGAAAAACAACCATACATTGATGCTTCTCTCCCTTTCTTCCTTCCTCCCTGCCCTTTTCTCTGAAAATAATGAATAAAATCTTAAAAAATAAAAAGGACATCATTACTAGAAAAGACCAGACACAGATTGGGAGAAGACCCTTTGCCACATATATGTCCAACAAACCAGAATCCAGAAGATAATTATTTTAAAGAAAAAGAAAAATAACCTTGCAAATCAATGAGAAAAAAATCAACAGCCTAGTAGAAAATATGAAAGGTTTTATTTAAACAGGCATTTTATAAAAAGCAGGTATCAAAATGGCCAATAATCTTCAGTCATCAGGAAAATGTAAACTTAAAACACAATGAAGTACCACGGTGCATGCACAATGGTCAACATTTTAAAAGATTGACAATATCGAGTATTTGCAAGAATGTGAAACAGAAACACACAAAAGGATATTTCAGTGCTTAGAGATATATTCATTTTGAAGGTAAAATTATGTGGGAAAGTAAGGAAACAAGCACCATCAATTTGAGCCAATGGTTTACTTTGGAGGGTGCAGGAAGGGGGTTATGATTGGGATGGGACTGTGGGGGAGGGGTGGAAAGGGGCTGTCAGTGTTCCAGTCCTTGCCATGAGTACTGGCAAAATATGTATTTGTTTATATTAATTCTAAAAGTGTTATATATATGCTGTACTTTTCTGTATGTATTTCACCATAAAAAGAAATAAAAATAAATCAGAAAGGAGATAATTTAAAGACAAAAGGAAGGAAGGAAGAGATTGACTCCAATGTACAATCTAATTGCTGGCTAAATATACAAGTATTTCATAATAAGCTTAAACAAGAAAGAATAATTACTGCTTATAATCTTTATAAGCACTCTGCTACCACATCAGTAGGTTCTCCTCTTAGTCATCTCCCTGACTTTAGTAAGCCACACGGGCCAGCCAGATTATTATCTCAGGAACTGAGTAACTGAGACCACTACAGAGAGGATGCTTTATTATTAATGATTCTTAATGATACCACTAATGAAGAGCTTATTATGGGAAAGCAATACCGAGCACTTTACAAGCTTTATTCCAATTAAACCGCACAACAACACTCTCGTAGTGTCCTGATTTTCAGAAGTTGAAACTGAGGTTTGGACCACTATGGGACTTGCCCAAGGACTCTCAGGTTACATAAATAGAAAGCCAGGGTTCAAGTCCAGGAAGTCTGCTTCTGGAGCCCACATTTACCTTTACACTAAATCGGTGGGTCTGTGTTTAGAAATGCCCTTCCTCCTTAAACTCTCGCTAACTGGAGATAAGCGTTGTACAATAATACTGGAGTGCAAAATACAGCTTATTCTTGCTTCTTCACAAACTTCAAGAAAAGAGCCAAGCATTTAGTGGTTCTTGCATTGGGGTTTTGTAAAGATCACTTCATCCACTCTTTACAACTAACCACTGAAGAGACAGTACTCTCTCATGTGTTCCCATGAAGCAGCAGTTAGAGACTGAGTATTCACCTGAAAGCTAACACTGCATTTGATGAACAGGAGTGATTCTTGGCTAATCAACCTTGGGCCATCATGCATTAGATGTTGCATCCTTGGGATCAGTCAGGGTTCCCAGCGGCTCCATTCAAGACCTTTCAGTTAGGGCTTGTTCTGGAGAGAGGGGGTTTTCACCAAGAGTCTACAATTAGCTCTTGGATTTTTAAAAAATCATTTTATTTTTTTAAGGCTTTACTTATTATTTTTCAGAGAGAGGGGAAGAGAGACAGGCAGAGAAGGAGAGAGACATCAATGTATGATTGCCTTTCACCTGCCTCTAGCTACAGACCTGGCTGGAGACCTGGCTTGCAACCTAGTTATGTTGCTCTGACTGGGGAATCGAACCAGTGACCTTTGGGTTCGCAGGCTGGCACCTTATCCATGGTGCCACCAGCCAGGGCCTGTAGCAGACATTTAAATTTGGAACTGCCAATCTCATCCAGAGGCCATGGTTCTGGGCATGTGACCCCAGCTCGACCAGTGGTAGTTCTTCCCTAGCATGTCATGCGTGCATGGACAGACAGACAAGCCCTTGGAGGGACAATGCAGGCTTGAGGCTGCTCATCATTTGGAGAAGTCTCATGCAGGAAGAAACTAGAGGGAAGGGACACAAAAGGTACAGAGAGAAATGAGCTCCTATGTCTACTAGTCCTGCACAATTAAATGGTCAGTAAGTCGCTTTTCTCCTGAGGCTCGTTTGAAATGGAGTTTCCTTACTTGCCCCCAGCACAGCTGCTGGTCTGCTTGGGGATATTTTTAATCTTGAGTTCTAGGACTCAATTACCAACTATTTGCTGAAATTCTACTTTGAGCAAACACTGTCTGATGAGCAATAGATGAGGTCCGTCTCCAACCTGGAGAGGTGGATGGTGGATCTGAAATGATAAGGCTGATCGAAGAACAAGCAAGCGTGTATGAGTCTGTGCAAGTCAGCAATACAATGTCACCGGTACCTGTGACCAAATTGATTTCTCTGCCTTACCCCCATCAAGTAGTTGACTTGGTGTCAATTTTGCCTAACCCCCATGCCCACACACGATTACATGCCCTCCAAGAGTCACCCGAGGTCTAGGATTAGCAATCAATTTGAAAGTATATTTAAGAGATTTTTCAGTGTTCCAGTCAGTGTGTAAGATGGAAGATCATATAATAATTAAAGCATTAAAAGAACCCAATTGAGGATTCCCTTTTTGCCAGCAGGTACCTTTAGGTCAAGAAGGTCTATAAAAACTGCCAGATCATTTTCATTTCTTGAAGACAGGCAAAAGTGGCTTTGAATGGAATGAAATGTTCTGTGCAGTTTTCCTTGGCTAAAGTTCCACATTTTGTTGCAGTGAGGCCCACAAAAAGTTTAGAACTATTGGCATTTTCAGTGACAAACTGATGATGTGGTCTTGCTTTGAGAAAGTAAAAGCTCATGATATTGCTCGAATCATTTTTTTGATTAGAAATGATAAGCCCAAGTCATAGCTGTAGGAAAGGGAAGTCTCACAACAGGCCAGTCTTGGCACTGCTGGGCTCTAGGTTGCTCTCTTTCTTACCCAGTCTCTCTGGTGGCTCCTACAGACTTCAAAGGTAACAGTGGGAAAAAGGAATGTGCCCCGTGTAGTAAATCAGCATTTATCTTTGACACCCCCATCAAAGTTTGACTTTTTACTCTCCTCTCAAGGATCTGTTTTCTATCAAGGCAGTTTATTCTTTTAAGGTGAAGATCTTGTTTGTGGTTCATTTTAATTCCTTTAATCCTTCAAAGGACTCAATGGTGCCAATATAAATGAAAAATATTTTCAGTAAAAATTTAGAACTCCCCGTGTTCTGGGTAAACTTTCATTATACTACATTTTAAAATATAACTTATTTATATAGAATGTCATAGTCAACTGTTGAGTATATATCTTAAAATTATATTACATATTTATACCCTTAAACTCACCAAAAGCCATACAAAATTATATATATATATATATATATATATATATATATATATATATATATATATATAAAATAGGAACTGTATTAAGATACAGTATAAGCCTCTTAATAAATGGGAAGCCAGAGCATGTCCCTCTACCATATTTTGGGAAGACAGCCAGGGCCTAATCCCTTGCAGGCCACAGTAAAGAAATGATATAAAAATCTCCAGGATTTCCACCCCACACTCTCACTTCCAGCCTCCTGCTTCCTCGCTGTAAGATGATCACTTCCACCAGCTCCTGTCTCAGGTGCCTGGCACTTGTCCTCCTCTGTCTGGAATTCTCTCCTTTCCTCCTCTCATTCAGCATTTGACTCAAATATCACTTGCTCAGAGAGGCAATCCAAATTAGTAACCCTGGTTTTTTCAATACCTTGAACTTGCCTTATTTTTCTTCATACTGTTCACCATTGTCTACCATCATATTATAGGTTTATGTGTCTTTATTCTCCACTAGCAAGTAAGTGTCCAAGCAAAGAGCCATTGTCTCTCACACTTAGAACAGCTCCTAACCTATCATGGTGCTTAAAACTCCTTGTTGACTGAATGGATAGGTGGTAATAATTGACATTTCTTTTGAGTCTAGACTTTTCTCTGGGCTAGGTACTATGCAAAGGGCCTTATTTGGGTCCTATTTAATCCTCATAATAATTCTGTGATGGAGTTATTATTATTTTCCCATTTTGTAGATGTTAGAACCAAGGCACAGGCACAGACAGGCAAAGTAGCTTTAGATTACACAGCAAAGAATCACAGGCCTAATCTGAACCCACAGTCCATGATCCTAAGTTCTAAATTAACTTTTTAGGTACTCATGGAGCCCACCCACCCCCGCAGCCCAGGCCAGCACCATTCTGTGCTAACCTCGAGCTGTGCCCTGGGGTATTGTTAGAAGGCAGTGCTGTTTCATAGAATCAGCATGCCAGCCACACACGTCATTTTAGATTTTCTAGTAGCCACATTAACCACAGATTAATTTATTGTTAATAATGTGTTTTAACCCAATATACCCAAATATTATTTCAATATCTTTATAATATTTATAAGATATTATATGCATATAAGAAGTTATTGATACATTTTATATTCTTTTACTAGAGTAAGTCATTGAAACTTGGTAAATATTTTACACTTTCTGCACATCTCAATTTAGACCAGTCACATTTTTAGCGCTCATTAGCTGTACATAGCTAATGGCTACCATACCGGACAATGCAATTGTGAAAAGCGGTTGATCTCTGGAATGAAGTTCTGGTTCCAATCCCGCACTTACTCCGTTACTGTGAGAGTTTTCCTCAACTATGAACTCTGTGTGTGTGTGTGTGTGTGTGTGTGTTCGACATCTACTTCATGGAGAAGAAGTGAAGACAATGAGGTTTCTATGCATAAGACCGCACACACCCTCACCCCACCTTAGCATAGCAGTTGGCTGATAAATGCTTTGGACAGATGGATTTTTCTTCCCACCCAGGAGAAAGGATGTGCTGAACACAGCCTCAGGGTCTCTCTTTTCACTCCTGTTCAGCCTGTTGAACCAGCGCCTCTATTTCCATACCTGCCATGAGTGGGAGGGAGCCCTCTAGTTGGAGGCCTTTGCTCCCGGGCCATCTGACTGAGCTTTGGAGAATAGGTGAGCTTCTAGCCTTCTTGCAGGGCACATTTATATGGCTCTGCATATCCTTAAAGGTCCCTTCCTGGAGAAATTACTCCCAATTTCCAGAAGTGAGCAGTCAATCATCTCTCTTATCAATCAGCTTCCATCTCCCTACTGAGCATCTTTGGGCTGGAAGAGAATTTAAAGAGCATATAATTCAATCCATTGTTTTACAAAGGAAAAGGAAAACCGTGGTTCAGAAAGTGTCTATAACTTCCCAGGCTCATGTAGTAACAGGCTTAAAACTAGACCCTTTGTATTTACATTCTCTATCTGAACACATGCAGAGGTGGATCCATAGGGATTTCCCTATATGGGCTGCTGATACCTCTGTAAGTAACATGTGCACCTTTGTCTTTTCATGATCTGCATTTCATTCTAAGCACCAGAATCTCAGGACAAGCAGGTTGATGTGAATAACGCTATTCTCAATAGTCCTCAACCGTGTTTTCTTGCCAGTTTTCAACCCCTAATCAGGCTATTTGTGAGTAGCTAAACTATAACCTATCTGACCACCAATTTCATGCTCAATATGTAGGATTAAAATTTTCATCTTTGTGTTTTTGATAAAAGGCCCTGCTCCTGGTAATAGACTTTTATCCATTAGCCTAAGGTCTTTAAATTGTGACATAAGCTAACATATAAAGCAAAAAGGACAGAGCTGTACCAAATAAACAAATTTCAGTACCTTTTAAATGGCAGAAAGGAAAAATTATAATCACCAACAAATGCTCAACACGACAATCCTTGAATAGCTGCCTATAATCCCATAGCAAATGCACCTTTTCCTCACACAGTTGTACACACTCCAGACACAAGTGCCATTAATTAGATAACACTCAGCAAACTTTCAGAGCCATTCATTATCAAAGGCAGTCTGCTCTATGCTGGGTTCTAAAATTCTATTATAGCGGGGATGCACTGGAGGAAGTTTACCCTCAAACGCATGATAAGAAGCACACATGCCTTTTAGCTTTTTCTTTGCCCCCTTTGGAAGGTTTGAGGGAAGGGGAAGTGTTTCACATTGTAGGAACTTTCCCAAAATTAGCTCCTCTCACAAAAGACACAAGCAAATATAAAGTAATCCTTTTTCATTTCGGCTGAGTCTCAAGGAAAAGTAATATCAGCTGAAGATTTAGAGGCAAATAACACCTGTTCTTTATAAGCTCCATCAGAATGAGAAAGCTTTTTAGGGAGGATCTTTGCTAGGTGCAGACAGGGCCAAGCAATGCAAATGGAGGAAACCTGGAAGACAGAAGTCTTCCTGGCTCCGAGGGGCGACAAACACATGCTCAAGGAAGAATCTGTTTTCCAGGGTGGGTTGCTCTGTTCTGCCTTTTCATATCCACCACTGCACCTCAAGGCCTGTGGAGCTTCTTTGGCCAGGACGCTGTGGGATAAACGAGGGGATGAGTCCTCTGTCACCCACAGTGACAAGCTTGGTGACCATCTCTCTTGCCTGTTTGGTGTTCTTCACGTTTGATTTATTCCTTCAAAGAGAGCGCAGTGCTGAGTCTTCGGTCCACTAAAGGATGCCCTGGTCTCCCTGCAGGGCAGAGGTCTTCATCACTCCTCCTGAAGGGGCTGGCTACACAGTGCCCAGAGTTGCTTTCTTTGCCCTCAAGGACCTGAACTTGGAAGATTGGGAAATAGCCCCTGTTTAACATTTTCCCAATCGCAAGAAGCTGTGTTAGTATTAATCAGCATGTGCAACAGGTCACAGAGGAATAGTTGTGAGTTAGGACTCTTGCTGGGAAGTTGCCCTGCTCTCTGGAGTCCAACCTCGCAGTGCTGGATTTCTGGCCACTGCACTTGGGGTAGCCCTCCCTGTCTGTAGTCGGAAGGACAATCATGTTGTGGAGATACTAATCAGAGTGCCTCTCTCACCCTTGCCTTTGCCTTTACCCTCTTCTGTAAGAGATTGCCAATAGGGGCTTTTGTGGTCCAATTTTTGATTTCAGTTTATTAAGGAAAAGCTGAAAAGCAGGGGTCAGGGGTGCCTGCCCTTAGAAAATTGCTCACCTTGTTTTTGGTGTGAGCAGAATGGCTTTCCACGGCTGCCTGTCTCTAGCCTGCTAGGAACGGAGAGTTACTTTTAAAAGAAGGGAGTTGTTGCAAAGGAGTTTTATGTTATATTCAGGAACATGGTTACTCGGTTCTAAAACTATTCCTGTGTCAGCCTTGTATGGACACAAAGAAAGCAGGTCACTTTTGTTCTTCTCATGGGCAAGAATCACTGCCTGTGAAGGACAGCACTTGTCCTACTTGTGTGACTGTGCTGAGTGCAGAAGACAGACAACCTCACTAAAGACGTTTGCAGCTGGAACCTGTCTCCAGCATGAGTTGCTTTGCGACATTTGGAGTATATGACGGATCAAGAAGGTGACAGCTTAGGGCTTCTCATCATCACTTAACACTCAGTGATTCTCTTCCAAAGGCCCAGGCCACACCGTAGACTGGTCAGATCAGCATCTCTGGAGTTGGGATGGCGGCAGGGTATTTTTTAGACCTCCCCAGGTGATTACAATGAGCAGCCCAGTTTAAAATCACTACCTTAAGGAAAAAGAAGAAAAGCCTGTTGAGGTTTTGTTGTCCCACATCTGCCTTTTACACTCCATCAAGTCAGACTGACCGTGGCCAGCTCCCATTCATTCTCACCCACAGAAGACAGAGACATCCGATCTGTTTTTAGCTTTGAAGCAGAACAGGCTCATCTTCTTCGGTCCTATGGGCCTGGAAGCCTCCTCCATATGCACTCTTAGTAAAAGATGGTGCTTTGAATGCTTGCAGAGGATGGTTGGATCTGTTGAAAACACTTTTTTGTGGAGAAGGACTTTATCAAACCTAATGGTACCGACATGTTCCAGGAGAAGTCAGCATGGTTCCTTTTGTACCCAGGTGGGGTCCCTTTGGTACGTCTGCTTTCACCCTGTACTCACTGAATCATGGCAACAAAATGCAAATCGACTTCAGAGACTTCCCTGAAGGTTTCAGCGAAAGATGAATAAGAAGATGACAACAGTGCAAGCCATCCAGGAAATCATACTTAAAAAACACCCAAACATTCCTCTTCAGACACTTTTAATTTCCTTCCAAATGCAAATCTCCTCTCTCAGAACATTTCCTAACTGTTCAGAGTAATAGTTTCCCTTCATCCCCTACTTGGCAGAGCAAACCCCTGAAAATGAGCTTCCTTGTATGACCTGTTATCTCTCAAGCCCTGCCTTGCAGGGGAGGGGCTCAGTCAGTCCATCTGCTTTTCCGTTTATTAGGAATTTAGAAATATTTGAAAAACATCATGTCCATTCCCATGCTCATCATCACTCAAATTTCAGGCATCCTGGGATCTCTGCTATCAAACTTCCAAGTCCACATGTCCTGGACTGCCCACCTGGAAGCTGATTACGGGCAGTATTGCCTCACCCCGTCCAAGTGTTTCCCCAAACGAGAGGAACGCACCTTCAGGAGATTACTCACCTCCCTGCACCCTCCTCCAGCCTCACGCATCAACGAATACTTTGCTGATCTGCCCAGATAGCACTGAAAGCACTGCTGTCTAAAGGTGATATGGAGGGAAACCTGAGACCTGAGGAAGGGCACACAGTGTGTGTAAAGTTCAATCAGACGTCAGAGTCATCCTCTTTCCTCGTGAGGCGTGATCTCCCCTGTGGGGCTGAGTACTGATGTGCACTTGCTCCGACACTCATGGGTCTCTCTTGCCTGCTGGTTTCTGACTGCCATTGCAATAGAGCACAAATGAATATAATGACAACAGAGGCTCCCATTAGTGAGTACTTATAAAGTACTTATAAAGCATTGCTCCGAGGGCTTTCCTGCATCAACCCACTCAGCTCTCTCAACACCCCCCACAGTGTATGCTTCACGCTGCTGGGAGACTCACAGCTAATACATGACAAGGCCCTTCAGGCCAAGCCTCGTCAAAGCCAGGCATGCTCACTAGCTGTACTCAGGCAGGAAAAGCAAACTCTGCTTCCATGAACTTGCAGGCTAGTTGGAGAAAAAAAAATGGCTGAAGACAGAGCCTTAGGAAGCTGAGCCAACAGTTTGGATGTCCAAGCTGTTTGAGGGATGGGCTGCAGATGATTGTGAGTAGACTGGCAGAGAACCTGCTTGGGTATGGATGGAAGCACCCACGGAGATTCAGAAATTACAGGGCTGGGTTGGGAAAGGCAGGTGTGAGAAATAACACGGGGCCACAACGTTCAAAAGACCAAAAATAAAACCATAAGAAACTCCTCCTAGGACATAAATCTGCCCTAGACAGGTGAGGTGGAAGAAAAGAAAGAGCACATCCATTTTCAGGCTTTCCCAGGTGCCTCTGATTCAGTCAATAATTGTTCAAGGACAAGGACAATGATGAATGACTGGGAGATGACCTGGTGTCCAGACAAGATGGTGGTGCTGGGCACATGGCGGGTGATCCCAGGATCATAAAGGGATGAGACGGGCCCCCTCCCCAGGGCATGCAAACTGATCGGCGCATATACCCCACACTCTACCCCTCGCTTAAGACATCGGTGGATCTAGGGGCAAGTGGATCCTACACTCAGATGTGAAGGCTGAGCAGAACTGATTAGACCTCTGCATTCTGAATTCCAAAAAGGGCCAGATGTAGTTTCAAGGAAGGCCCTGCCTGCCCTTTGCTCTGATTTTGTGATGTGGTGAAAAAGGGTAGTGCTAGACCCACTGAAAACTCCCTATATATCCAAGGTGGAAATATGTGGGGGTACCCTTGAACTTACACTGGAACTGGCAGGCAGATGGGGCTTTGCCCCTCAGCCTCCCAGGTATGTTGCACTCAAAGCCACAAATGACAAATAAGTAAAAGGAACTTAATTCTTCACTGAAATCCCTTGCAAACACTGAAAGAGAGGTCCATTTATGCTTCTTAATGCCATTCCTTGGGGCCTCTTCATATATCACACCCATGGCAGCCACCCCAAACATCTCCTAGTACCTGTCTCTCAATCTTCCCCCAATTTTATGAAATCTGGCCCATAGACCCCTCACTCTTCTTTCTCTCCTATTGAACTTTCTCTTTGCTGCAATCCTCAGCCCTTTCCAATGTCCTCCTAGCCAGGAGCCCCACCTAGTCCTGTTCCTCCCCACACCCACTTTCCCGACGCCTCTTATTAAGGCCGGAAGCCAAGACTCCTACAGGTTCTCCTTTGGGGTAGGGGAAGGGGTCAAACTACGAAATTTATTGCTAGGGTCTAGGAATTATCTTTCCAAATAAGATTAACCCTAACTGCCTCCCCCTTTCTATTTTATGAAAAGGAATTATTTGTTGTAGGCCTGGCCCCAGATACTTAAGGTAACTTGGCTTTGAAGCAAAGCTGATTCAACCTGCTACACATGGGCTTAATAATTCCTAAGATTCAGGGGCTGAGAATATCAGACACATAGGAAGAGCTTGTTAGAAAATTCTCTCCAGATTCTTGGGCCTCTTTCCATACATGTTGAGTTGATGGAGGAGAGCCCCAAGAAATGTGTGTTTCAACAAACTGAACAGTAGTTCTGATAATGGCTCTATTTGAGAACCTATTCTTACCTGATTAATAAAGGTCTGAAAGGGCCTCAATTTTATATAAGCTTTGTGTCCATAAAATAGGCTCTTATAGGACCATGTGGCTGACTTCTGGGGCATGGGCTATGGGAAAAAACTGTATAAAATCTGGGGGTCAAGGAGGGACAGACATCAGGAGGGTTGGAACCTACTTATCTCACATAATCTTCCCACACGTACATGGCCTCCTGTACAATGTTAATGACAATCTAACAGGTTAATAGTAAACAGTTACATATTATTTATTGTCAGGACTCAAAAATTGCTAGCGGCTCTAATTTAAGTGTCTGTTTTTATGCTCTATCATTTCCAGGTATGAAAAGTAATGTGAACAAATCCCAAGGCATAAGGAAGTGGGCCTCGTTCTCTAAGACTTTGCAGCATTAAAAATGAAGCTAAGCAGACTTTATCCCATCCTATGATTCTGCAACCTTCTGCAAAGCATTTTATTACACTTGTGGAAGCCAACGGGGTATGTTTCAATCATGATGACTGACAGGCTGACTGCAAAACAGCAGCATCGGCTGCCCTTCCACTGTCCTGGTCTGTGCACTTAGAAGCCTTTCTGAATTGTCCGTTGGCCTGGATAGAAATAAAATAATAGTTAAAATATTTATCTCATGTGTTGGTTAACTTAAAAATTGATGTTTTGGGGCCTCTGAAAGGCACAACAGAGGAAGTTGATCTCTTAGAACTACTTCTGTGCTTCCTGTTACCGAAGGTGTGTTAAGGCTGAGAACTTTAAGATACTAGAACAAGAAATATACCACCTTTCCTTGGTCATAGTCTTCTCCTGCAGAGAAGCTGAGATGAAAGAGCTTAAGATGTCAAATTTGGCTTCTGGAAACTAGTAAACACTTAATGTGGTGATCAGACACCTTGGACAGACTGTTTGAAGGGTTGGAATATAAGGAAAGGGAATGGAAAAGCTCTCAGTATTGTCTTAGGAGCCACAGCCCATGTCCATAATAATCAATTCCTTTACAGGAAAATGACAGAAGTTAGGGCCTTTTCTTCTCTAGATATATTAATAAAAGGGAGGATTAGAGTTTATGGAGAAAATTAAAATACATCAATAGCACTGCTACAAAGAACCAAAAGCAGAATTTTTCTTTGCCATGAAAGCCACATTGAGAATCCCTTTGGCTTATTGGCCCCTCCCGGAATTTAACACCATCACCAACAGGTTGTTTCCTGTGACTTCTGTAACACATGACCACATGCTGGGTCACTTAAAACAACAGAAACATGTTCTCTTGGGGTTCTGGACTCCAGCGGGGCTGGCTCCCTACAGAGACTCTGGAGCAATCTGTCCTTGTCTGGTGGCTGCTGGCAGTCCTTGCCATCATTTCCATCTCTGCTTTTCTCTTTATATTCCTCCATGTCCATCTGTGTATCTCTCCTCTGGGTAACTCTTATAAGGACACTTGTCATTGAGTTAAGGGCCCACTCAATTAATCCAGAATGATAATTTCAAGATCTTGATACCTTCACATAATTACATTTGCATTGGCCCTTTTTCAAAATAAGATAATGTATCTTTAAGTGGGAGGCACTATTCAACTCATTACTTGGGACATTTGGCCTTTGACTGTTTCTAATCCAGTACAAGTCAATAGACTTGACTGAATTACATGCCATTTCAAATCGTCTTATATGTCTTTATCAAAGCCCTGTTTATTGGCCATGATTGGAGGTGCCTTCTTGAGATTGGGAAGCCCTCAGGTTCCTAAACCTGGTCTGGGATGCTTCTTCCTTAGCTGAAGGTAAAATCTACTACAACGTGAACAGGATGTGCTTGGAAGATAAAATGCCAGTGACAAAAGATGGAAAGTCCTGGTAATTTCACCAAGCTTGAGGGCTGCTGAATTGTGGACTAGGTCAAACATTGAACTCATCACAGCTTTAATAGCAAATGCCATCAGAATGTGTGGCCCTAACTCTAAGGTGAATTTCACCCGTCACTCATTGGCTTTCAATCAAAGGAGTAAAATGAACAGTCAATGGTGAAACAGTGGATTGAGTTATACTGCAAGCCTGTCTGCAGTTTTGTTTCCATTTTGTCTCTGCAATTAAAACCCTACAGGAGCCTCATTTCTACCTGCCTACTCATCAATTTCCTCATTTCAAGCTCCTACTGTGACTCTGCCCTGGTTTGCAGGCTGTGGGTAGAGAAGACCAGCTACCGCTCTGCTTCTACGCCAGCCCACGCTTAGCTAGAAGGCGTGAGAGCCCAACAAGGACTGTTTATGGTGACTTTTATTTTTTAATTTAAGTTTATTGTTTTACCATGCCTTTTAAAGGGTGCATTAAGAACTCACAAAGCCGCCCTGGCTGGTAGCACAGTGGATAAAGCACTGGCCTGCAAACCCAAAAGTTGCTGGTTCGATTCCCAGCCGTAACCAGGTTGCAAGCCAGGTCTCCAGCCAGCTCTGTAGCTGGAGGCAGGTGAAAGGCAACCATACATTGATGTCTCTCTCCCTCTCTGCCTCTCTCCCTTCCCCTCTCTCTCAGAATAACAAATTTAAAAATCTTAAAAAAAAATTAAAAAACAAAAAGAACTCACAAAGTCTTCTGATACCAATATGGGAAAAAAAAGTTATTGCTCCTTTTGCTCATGTGGGTCTGGAATGCATTGAGAAAATACAAAAGACCAGGGAGAACAACGCTTAAGTCAGAACAATGTTCCTAGCAATGGCCTTCTTTTCCTCTCTGATTCCTTCTTAGACATAAACAACCACTAGGTTTTTTCTGTTCTTCTCAAGATCCAGCGAGCTGCTATTTTACCATAAACAATAGATAACTTGGAGGGGGTTATTGGGTCCCTTTCTATTGTGCTGGTCCCTCTCTCTATTGACAACATCAGAAAGAAGGTGTCATCTGTTTATTTTTGTGTGCTCACTTTTCAAACTCTAGGCTCATTCCATATCTTTTTTTGCTCTATCTTCAATCAAAATCCAAATGGTGGAAGAGATGACACTCTATTTTGGGCAAGGAACTTGAAAGAACATTTTCCCACAGTTATCTCCACCACAGCTAACCCACAGTTATAGAATGTTATTTCTCATACTCCATTAGTTCTTTCAGATGGTAAGAAGGGACATGTGCCTCCATGAGCAGGAACCTCTCCCATGTCTCTCTCTCAGTATCCAGGTCAGGTCTGGGCATAGATCTATGTCTTCTAGGTGTCTGCACTTTCTAAGTATACTGCCCAACATGCTGGTAAAAGGAGGAAATTAATTTATTGTCATATATTTATTATAAATATATTTGCAAATGTTCTTTTATTTAATCAACACAAGATCCCTACATGATACATATGAAATTTTAGGCTCAGAAAAGTTAGCCGACTTGCTCAAGGTCACCAAGTTGGTAATAGATGGGTTTGGAATCAACTTAGGTCTGATTCCTAAAAACCTATGCACTGTGGAGAAGAATTGTAACCAAGGATGCTCAGCAAATCTAATAAATACCTTTCCCAATTTTCTCCTGAACTGTCTATTGAGTTGGCAGGTTGGTTCTTTCCAGTGATGTTCAAAGAAAAAGGCAGCAGGGATAGTTAAGGCCGGGAGTTTCCAGATGTTCTCAATGTGAAAGCATCCCTCTAATCATGTAAATGAAGACAACTAATGGCATTCCTGTAACTTAACATGTGGGAAGGGTGTTACTAAAAGTGCTCACTATAACTATGAGGCAAATCTGCTCACTAAAAAGGCTAATAATCTTGAATCCTTTAAAACAACATAAAATAATTAACATGTAATTACTTAATTAGAGGGATTGAAAAATGGGTCAGTCCTACTTGAAACAACCACCCCCACCAACCCTCAAGCATGGTTACACACTAGAGGTTCATTTCAGTGCTGAAAACATCTTGATCACTTGCTATGCATCAAAGGCTATGGCTCAGCAGACAAAAGTGAGGTTGCCCCAGAGGTGCAGCTGGAAAGTGGAACAACCAGACTGCAGAGGGAAGGGGAATGGAAAGAGCAGGGCTGGTTTCAACAGGAATATAGGCCCTAGTTCTAGGCAACAGGGGACTTTTTTTCTGAATCTATTATACTATTACTATTCTTTTTCACATATGCCTCACAAAAATCAACCAGTCTTCTTCCTTCCTTCCTTCCTTTCTATGTTTATTTATTCAACATATATGTATTCAACACCTATTGTGTGCCAAGTATTTTATGTACCAGGTGCCGGTGCTTCAATGCTGAACTGAACATTTGGAAGGAACTATCATCCTCCTCTGTAGATGAGGAAACTGAAGTTCAGAGAGTTTGTGACTTGCTTAAGGTCACAGACTAGTAATAAGGCATTTCTCTGTACTAAACCCTGGGGCCCTTTCCCCTAAGACAAGCTGTTTCTTAGAAGGCAGGACAAGAGAAACTAGGAGATGCTCTATGGGTTAACACGTAGTTTTCTGTATTGACCGGACCCAATAAACACACCTACTTTCCCCAGGTCAAAATTAGCTGAGGAAACTCAATCTAGGCCTCTAAGTTTCCATTTTGTCAATTCTGTAAACACCCTGAGGGGTGGGAGTGAAGTGGCTCTCAGAGAGCAATTTTAGCTCTTTATTTTACCCAGCAGATGTCCTGCTGTCCCCTCCCTTTTTGATAATATAGCAGCATTTTGGTTCCACACTGAGCATTCTCTCCAGTGACCCTGGCCAGGGTGAACATCTCCCTGTCACAGGCTATTCTTAAGGAAGGAGAGGGAATAAGACCCTCAGGTTCTAAATGAGCCCCCTACTGCTGGTCCAAGGTCACACTTTAGTAAACAGATTTCCATCCAAGTTGCTCAGCTCTCCTTTACCACCTTCAAGGTTTCCTTTCCTGCTTCTCCCCTTTTCCTCCCCTTTTCCTTTTTCCTCTCTGTTAGAAGATAGGCTGACAAAAACAAGTCCAGCCCTGGCTGGTGGCACAATGAATAAGGCACTGGCCTGCGAACCCAAAGGTCACTGGTTCGATTCCCCAGCCAGGGCACATAACCAGGTTGCAAGATCCGTGGCTGGAGGCAGATGAAAGGCAGCTGTACATTGATGTCTCTCTCCCTCTCTGCCTCTCTCCCTTCCCCTCTCTCTAAGAATAATAATTTTTTTTTAAATCTTAAAAAAAACAACAAAAAAAAAACAAGTCTAAAACCTTGAGAGACAGTCTAAAGCAGTAGTTCTCCATCAGTGTCACATGATGGGGAGGGCTTGTTAAAACTGATCGCAAAGCTCTGTCTCCAGCCTTTCCCATTCAGTAGGTCTGGGGTGGGCCTGGCATGTCCTCGGTCATGAGGATTTTGGACACACACATTGAAACCCACTGGCCTAAAGGAATGTCTTTTTTTTTTTTTAAATACATATATGTAAGTAAAAAATAATTTGCTCTCAATGTAGAATCCAGCTTGTTCTCTAGGCCTTGCATTTAACATACCTTAGTCTATAGGTAATGAACTGCAGGTTAATTTTCAGTCGGGCCACTCCAGCATCTCCAGTAGGTTTTTAGAGTTATTTAACACCACAGAAGACTTCTTGCCTGGGCTAATTAAGTGATTAGTTTAGATCGATAGTAAATGAACAAAGGAAAAGTGGGGCAGCTACAGCTCACTGCCAACTTAATAAAATGGTGCTGACTTCAGCCAAGGGAAGCAGCATTGGGTTTAAATTTGGGCTAGCTGCTGAAGTTAAATGTTATTTTCTACTATTGAGGTACAATTGACATATAACATGATATGCGTTCCGGGTGTACAACAATGATTTGATATTTGTATATGTTGTGAAATGATCAGCACAATGAATCTGGTTAACATCTGTCACCACACATAGTTACAAAATGTTCTTTTTCTTTGGTGAGAATTTTTAAGATTTACTCTCGTGGAAACTTTCAAGTGTACAATACAGCGAATGTTCTTAACCTCAGTCACCATGCTGTGCATCACATCCCCATGATGTATGTTATAAAGGGAAGTTTATACCTTTTGACCCTTTCACTCATTTTGCCCATCCCCCACACCCCACTTTTGGCCACCACTAGTATGTTCTCTGTAGCAATAAGCTTGGTTTTTATTTTGTTTTTGTTTTTAGATTTCACATATAAGGGAGGGCATATGGTATTTATTTAAGACTTTAATGTGTCTCTCTTGAGGGAAATGGCTTGTCATAGCTGTGCTTCACCAAAAATCTATTCTAACTCAAGGAAGGTACAAAAGCTTTGGAAATTTGTATCAGCTCACCAGTCTCACATTTTCAAAAGAAGGGAACGGTAGGGAGCCTGCATTGATTGTGCATCAGCGATGTACCTTTAACTTTTTAACATAGGTAGTACTGTCCTGATCTTACACACAAGGAAACTCAGAAAAAATGTCACCCAAGGAGGTAGTGATGATGATGATTACAATAGTAATAATAATAGTGCCTAACATTTACTGAGCACTTACAATGAGATTATGTTCCAGGCATTTTTTTCTAGGTAGTCTGTGTTAATCAGCTCAGCTGATCTTAACAATAGCCCTGTAAATTCTATTATTCCATTTCACAGATAAGAAAATTGTTCAAGTTGCCCATCATTATCCAGTTAGCAAATGTCAGGCATGAAGTTTAATCCAGATGGTGTGATTCCAGAATTCATGACATTATCCTGGCTGAGATGCAAACCCAAGTTGACCAAACTCTGAATTCCCATTGCCCTGCAATCCTGACCCTTCTCCCAAGGAAGGAGCCTGTCAGGGCTCTGCCGCTCACACCCAAAGACTGAAGTTAAAATACTCCCCACTACCATCTCTCTATCCCTCTGGAGAGTTTGTGTAGGTTCATACAGACCCTCACGAACTGATGCATTGAATCCTCGGGCTTCAAGAGGAAGTGGCTCAGCCTTGGAGGTCAGCCCCAAGGAGGGAAGGCATGACATTGCTCAGGGGCAGTTTTCCAAGCTTCAAGTTCTTCACAACCTTCCCAGCCTTCCACACTTTCGCTGTATCTACATACTACCTATGTTGTTTACGCAGTATGTTTTCTGCTACTCACCTCTTATTGTAACTTATATTTGTTCAAAGACACTCAAAACTATGGTGCCAACTGGAAAGCCAGTATCTTTTTCCATAAATGGAAGCTGACCGGAAGAATGAGCACAAAGTTACTAACTTCTAGTTACCAACTGTTAGCAGCTGCTGAAAGCCCTGCCTTCTCACTTTACTATAAAGGGGCATTAGTGTTAGAGAGGTGTTAAAATATACTAGCACCAAGCAGAGTCCTGGTCCTTGAGGACAGAGAGAAGTGGAAAGGGAATAAGGTGTCACCTTGTGATTTGATGGTTTTTTGGACGTTTGGTCCGGGGGGGAGGTGGGGGCACGCAGACCTGGCTGTGTAAGGCTTGGCCCTGCTCTCGGGTCGCTGAGCGCCTCTGCTGTCTGTGCAGCAGGCACTTCTTGCAAAACTGCTTCCAGGAAATAGGCAGAAATCAAGGGAGAAAAAACGATCACTCTGCCAAAGCAGCAGAAGGCACTTTCAATGGAAATGGTGATTATTGAGAAGCTTTTCCTTTGAACAGCAATGCCTTTGATAGTGTCTTACTGTTTTGTTATTCAGTTGCAAGAATGAATAAGCAGGAGGAAACAAACAGGCACTTCTATGTACTTCCAGCATCTGTCATAGAAGAAAAGTGATGGCCCAACTCCAAGGGGGGAATTCTCTATATCTCTGTCTCCCAATCCATCTAAAGGAAGAGAGAAGGGAGAGGAAGGCAGGAAAGGGAAGAGAACAAGTCCAGCAAAGAGAGCTTGGTAAGGCACCCATACTCCCAACTCCAAGGACCCTAGAACATTCACAGTCTTCAGTGGCCTGAGAAAGTAACTATATCCCCCTCCTCACGTATTTCTCTTTTCTGGCTTGGTTAAGCACCTTTAGGGATGTAAATAGTGTAGATAGTAACAAGTTTTAAAAACTCATGCATAGGCATTTTAAAGAAGAAAAAAGGAAAATCAACCAACTGTCTGCAAAAAGTATTTGTACCAGACACCCCTCTCAACAAGGCAGTGACGGCAAAACTTGTTCCATGGAGCACTGTGCCAAGTGCTTTCCTGCTAACAACCAACCAATCCTCTCAAGAACCCAGTGAGATCAATCGTCATCCCTCCCACGTTATAGACTAGGAAAAGGAAGCCAGAGAGTCTGTCGCTTGCCCAAGATCATGAAGTAAGTAAATGACACAACCAGGCTCATAACTAGGTCTGTTATGCACCAAAGGTTTTGGCCTTAACTATCAAGCTTTGTTCATTCCCTGATGGAGAGGGAATAAATATTCATTACCATTTTATCTAATTATATATAATTAATTATATAACTAAGAACAACAGAGAAACTAATAGAAGCCAAATGTTTCCCAAAGGCTCTATTGACCCAATGTTAGTTTGCATAGTTCGCAAAAGATACAGGAGGCTGGTTGCCTTTTCACATTAAGATCTTATCTCTACCCTGGCTGGTGGCTCAGTGAATAAGCACTGACCTGCAAACCCAAAGGTTGCTGGTTCGGTTCCCAGTCAGGGCACATAACTAGGTTGCAAGCCATGTCTCCAGCCAGGTCCATAGCTGGGGGCAGGTGAAAGGCAACCATAGATTGATGTTTCTCTTCCTTTCTTCCTCCCTCCCTGCCCTTCTCTCTAAAAATAATGATAAAAATCTTAAAAAACAATCTTATCTCTCCTCCCTTTGTACATCACAGATCAAGTGTTAGTAAGAACCATCAAACTGATACTGAATGGAAAGTGGGGTTCAGCTGCCTGTTGCCTGGGAATCGGCAAATTCTGGAGGTGAGGTTGGTGAAAAAGAAAGGAGTCTTTATTTTAAAGTACATTTTATTGATTATGCTATTACAGTTGTCCCAGTTTTCCCTCTCTGCCACCTTCCACCCAGTAACCCCCTTCCCTCCAGCTACACCCCTTCTTAGTTCATGTCCATGGGCCATACATATAAGTTCTTTGGCTTCACTGCACAGTTTGGAAGAATGGCAGGCTTCTGCCTCAGAGTCTGTCCCCTCCAAACCACCCAGAGAAAAACCCCACCACCCTTTGCCAGATCAGTCCAAGGCTGCCCCTGGAGATCCTTCTCCCATTAAAAAATAGCATCCTCTGGGAACTGCAGAAGGCCATAGCACAGCCACAGGCTAAGCTGGCTCCTGAGTGCAGTGCAGCTTTAGGCTTCTGCCGGGAGTCTGCACCTGCAGGGGCCTGGGGCAGCTGCCCACAGCTGCGGCTGGCCCTGCGAGGGCTCCCCTGTGCCAGCAATGGGGCCTGCCTGCCAGCCTTAAGTCCGTGCTGTAGATCCCAGGGAAAGAGTTTCGGGTTTCTTCCTTTCCTCTGTTTAAATCTGCCAGCTCAAACTTTCTCACACTCAGAGATGGTTCAGCCTCTCCAGGAATCCCATCCTTTTCCCAGGCTACGCTGGCGGGTCTTACTCCAGCTCAGTGCCTTGCTCTTCTGAAGAGTACCAGCAGGAGGGCTTTCCCTTACCCACATGTCACCAGCCTCCTGGATGCTCCCTGAGGGCCTCCTCCTGCCTGCCTCTGCTCAAGGGTAAGAAAATCTGTTGTCGTACACTTTGCTAGCCAAGTGACCTCATTACCCCCCTAACCCTACCCCCATTGCCCACCTCTGGCATCTCCTGTAGCCCCTTTCTCACTCTGGCGCTTGGCCTGGCTGTCTGGCCAGGTCTGTTTGTATCAAAATCACAGTAGTGGAGGTTAATTGAGCACTTATTAGATGCTAGATGTTATGCTAAACGTACCCCACACATTCTTTTCTTAATCCTCACCAACCATCTGATGACACAAGGTGTTGCCTATGAAAAAAAAACTGAAGCTCAGAGATCTTAAATAGCTTGTTCAAGTTCACTGAGCCTGTAAGGGACAGAGCAAGAATGGTGAACCAGCCATCTCTGCAGGCTGCAGAGCTCACTCAAAGACATGGCAGAGCAGGAAGATAAGGGAGCACACAAGTCAGGGACTCCGCACTTTCCTTTGCCAAGCTTGCAATGATAGATGAAAGGGACTCGTGGGAATTTCTGGGGGACTGAATATCCACTAGGCCTCTTTCTAGGCAAGGCTTCCAGAGCAAAGGCTAGCTAGAGACGGGCCCTTAACAAAATCCTTGTGCTTTCTGCTCTGCTGCACAGAAAAGAGAATATCATCATCTTTTATGGTCTCAGGGAGGCTGTCTGCTTGTGTATGTTAATCGGAAAGTTGGAGTAGGAGAATCCAAAAGCCTTCCAGAGTTAGTGTTCTGAAAACTCTTTAAAGTACCCACCCTACATTTCCTGGCCTAGCTTCAGTGTGCAACTTGAATTGCATCTTACGGTTTAATTGCGCAGGATGAGAAGCTGTTACAGCTACAATAGTTCCACACTGGAACGCGTACAAAACCCTGAAGAAACTTGCTAAAGAAATTCATGTAGTCCAGAGCCTTTCCCTGGGAACCTCATTCTGCTAGTCTGGGGTGGGGCCCAGGGAACTGCACCAGGGCAACCAAGCCCAGGAGACTGATAAGAGAGCAGGTAGAAAAACACTGTCAGATTTCTTCTCTCCTTGGGGGTTACAGTCCCAAACTCTGATGCTGCCTGTTCCAGCAAACTTCCTTTGACCACCCTTACCCAGCTCTGTACCTCAGTTCTGAGATTCTATTGCCCCTGGGACCTCCTACTTTTTTCATCATGAATAGGTGAGAGACGCAGGGAAGAAAAGGGGTTTGGGGAAAGAGAAGATACATACACATAGAGGGAGGAGAGGGATAGAAGAAGAGACTAAGTTCTAATGATATGGTTTGAGCTTCCTGGATCCAGCTGTAACTTAAGTCAATAGACCCCCAAACATTTTAGTTTTATGAACGAATAAGTGCTTTTTGGGGTTTAAGCTACTAAGCAGGGGACTGGTGAGAAAGGATTTTTTTTTTCTTTTGTTGCTTGGAAAACTGCTAAATGTGGATAACACTATTGTTAAATAAAATAACTTAATCCCACATACCCTGCCCATGTGAGGCTGAGTCAGGACCCCAGTTCTTTGCATGTTCATTGTCACCATTAATATTATATCTATCTAATTTTATGGTATAATTGTCAAAGATTCTGTGCCCTAGGGAGCTATGGGTAGGTAAGTAGTTGATGATGGTGGTCCCTCTAGAATTATATAAAAAGATATTAAAACAGAAATTGTGCCATAGCACCATTTTTCTGTTTCCAGGATCAGCAGCTGATCAAAAGAAAAAACAAATGCTGAAGTAAATTCTAATGCCTCACTGGTTTGAGTTTCCATGACAGAGGATATAAGAAAGAAAAGGAAGCAAGTCAATGGAAACAGTTGCTCCGTGTAGCCCTGTAGCTTCACAGATTGGAACCAGGAATTCAGCAAGGGTCGCTTACAAGTATAAAACAGTGAGGGGCTCCTTGTTTCTTACTATCTCTAAAAGCTTTTAAAACATGTCTTGCATTCCTCTTTTGTGCTTTAACATTGGATCCCATGTTTCCTGGGATCTCAGGGGCCTACTTCCCATTGTAAGCTTCTGACTTTTGTTCCCTGACACCAAATTGTTCTGTTTGTGAGAAATACACTCACCTAGTCTGTAAAACCAATGGACAATGAGGCCAGGAGTATAGTGAAAGTGAGGCATTTATTTACATTCTTGCAAAAGTGGGTGCCTGGTGATATCTGGTAGGCAGGCACACAGAAGTGGCAGGAATGGACAAATTTATCCCTGATGCAAGCAATCCCTCCCCTATTTCCCATTGGCTGAGCACTTTGGAGTCACGTCATATCTAAAGAGATGATTGGTTATTCCCCTCCTCCTTGATTCTCAGAGGCATCCTTGATGAGTTACAGAAGCCTCTAGCCCTTTGTGTCCTCACATGCACCAAGCACAGAAGCCCCCAGCTATTAATAACACACAGAAGCCCTTAGCTATTGATAACATACAGAAACCCCTCGCTATTGATAACACTGTGGCTTAGCCCAGTTTGAGAGTCATTTGCTTCCTTGTTCCCTACATTTTAGAGACAGAGATGGGATTAAAACTTGGTCCACAGACCAGGAAAATCCCCTGCTGGTCTGGGCTGCTGAGCTCCAGCAGACAGGCTTAGGCTGCCTCCCGACTGCAGTCAGGAGCAGAGCATCTCCCCAGCTTCCTGAGGCTGCAGTTCCACAGCTGTCCCAGGGCCAAACTCTGTTCAGTGCTTCACACCCATTCTCTCCTTCAATTCTCACAACTGCCTGTAGGTTGTCCTTCTGCCCATGTCACAGGTGAGGAATGCTCAGCTCATAGAGGCGAAGTGAGTTCTCTGACATAACACAGTGAACAAGTAACAGACTGGGTGTAAGCCCAGCTCTATGAGATTCCAAAGCCTGAGATTTTCACCAAAGATCCAGAGGAACAAAAACGAGCAAGTATTTAGAAACAGGGATTGGCAAAGTAGGGCCTACAAACTGAATCTGGCCACACCTGTCGTTTACCTTTTGTTTATCTATGGTACATTCCTTCTACAACAAGAGAAATGAGTTGTGACAAAGAATGTATAGCCCACAGGGCCCAGAGAATTAAAAATATGTACTATATGCCCTTAAAAGAAAAAAATTTACCAACCTTTGGTTTAGAACATTGAATTAGGAAATCAGTTTGACTTAAAAGTTATTTCCCCTTACCAGCTGTGTACCTGTTACAGAGTGGAAGAAGAGGCATCCCCAAACCCTGTGGTTTGGGGATTGGGGATGGGACTAATGAAACACAGTTATTTTTCCTGAAAGAGGTACTTTGCAGATCTATGGCTGGTAGCTAGGATCTTAGTTATGCAAATCACTAGAGACAAACCTCAGAGCCAAAAGAGGTTTGTGACCAAAGATTGGTGACAAAAGCAAAAAGGGGATGGATGTAATACAACAACAACAACAAAAAACAACCAAAAAACAAAAAACAAACAAACAAACAAAAAGAACTTATGGGGCCTGCATGGGATCTTGCATGCGCCATCGTTGGTTACCCTACCCGCTGGGTCATAGGCTGCCATCAGGGTTTAAAAATAAGGTGGCAGCCATGTAGGAAAAAAGGCCATGTGGTATTCAAGGCAGAGAAAGAGAAGGAGGGAACGTGCAGTTTGACACAGAGAAAGAGCCCTTCATGCTGGGCAGAGCAAAAAGACAGGGATAAGGCCACATGGTCTGCAAGGAGGAAAGGGGACCTTGAGGCCTGGGCTGGTAAAGAAAGCTGGCAGGCTGCTGCTTAATTGGTCCACTTCGACTTGGAAGCCACTGAGTACTCAACCTTGTAGACCTCGACTCTATTCGGACTTCGGAACTTGGGACATGTGGAGAGGACTCTTAGTACCTAGACTTCACCATGATCCAGCGCAACATAATACATGCTTTTCTGGACTGTTATATGGAGGCTGATGACATTGTGGCCCAGATCCTGAAGGAGAAAGTTGAAGGATAAGGAATGGGGAACTTCTGGGATTGTTTGTGGCTTATAGCCTTTTGGGGAACAAGGAAAGTTCTGGGTCTCATGGGAGAACAGGGCTCTGAGCAGGGGTGCTCTCGGTGCCCCCCAATCCCCCCAGAGTTGGAATATATTGTAAATAAAGACCTGTTTTCCTCAACACTAATTGTCAGGAGCAAACCCCACTTTGCTTGATAACATTCCCTCAGTTTTTTGGGGTTCCTAGGAGCACTGGCCACAGTGAGGCTGTGGTGAAGATCAAGTGAAACTTCTCATTTCAGTCAGACACGTGGTATAGTTGTTGGCACCACTAGGAAAGGTAGACTCGTCCTTACCTTACAAAATTGTAGAAAACCCAATGTAGCAGGGTCATGTTCTAATTCCCCTCAGAGGACTGGGAAGCAGGACTGAAGCCCTGGCAGGGAGTGGAGGGTGAGGACTTAGGGAAAGGACAACTAGCCTATCTGGGAAGCTTGGGGCTCTAGTGGCTGGTCTCATCAAGGAAGTGCAACCCCTTGCAGGCCAGACCCTCCTGAATGCCCAGTCTCAGGAGTTGGGCTCTGAGACAGAATACCCAAGAATCAAGGTCAGTCTAAGTTGTTCTTCACAGGGAACATTGTTTTATTTTCCTTCTTTTGGCCCAACATGAGAGGTAGCTATAAAAGAGAAATTAAATGGCTCACCCAGGACTTTATTATCTTATTGATGTGTTGGAGATTCACATGAATAGCTCCTCTTGAGAGAGGAACAAATAGATGGTTTTCTTTATTGCAAAGGTCAAACGTAAGTTTGTTTATCATTTGTATTTTAAAGTTTTCAACAATGATTAAAGTTAGGTATGAGCTGAATGGGATATGCTGGATGCATTTTTATGTCGGCTTCCTTCTCTTCTTAAAACATGAAGATACAGTTCTTTAAAAAACGACCGAGTTCCTGTTGGCCTCATTGGAACCTACACAGGGGCTCTTTGTGATTATGCTAATAAGAAATCAAGATGATACTTCTTTCTTAACACAGCCCAGGACTTTATCCCACTGGAAATTATCTCATATTAATTCCGTGCAAGCACAACACGACATCGGAGATGCTGAGTTACAGGGAAGAAACTCCCTACATGAATGGGTTCTCTTCAACGCCATCACCCTCAGTTTTCCACAACTTGGTCTAGCCAAGAGGAGAGATTGTGAGCTCAGCGATATATTTAATGTTTAACTCACCTTCATTAACTAGAGTTAAATGCTAACACATACTGCCCTGGCTACCAGCTCCAATTAGTATTCATAATGCATATAATCAGCCACCACCCAAATCTCTCCATGATGAATAAGAGCCCCAGAATTGCTCTTAGATTTTTCTTGAGATGGGTCTGTGGTAGCAGCCTGGTTCTTACCTGTATCTCATCTATCAGCCAAATGAACTGTAAATTGACAAGGCTCTAGACAAACTCACTGAAGTCAATAATGGAAGGGCAAGGATTGTTAGCTGTTTTCCTGCCATAGGAAGGGCCCACAGGGAGTGAAGCACAAAGTCCAAGTATGACGGAAATAAAATTCAGTTTTACTGACCACCTGCACACAAACACTGTTTGGGGAGCACAAAGAGCCCTTGGTAAAACCCATAGAGACACTGACATCCCCAGAAATCTCCAGCCTCATCACGATCCTTGCATCTGAGTGGCTCACCACAAAGGACTTGCAGAGGTGCCATCCCTTCTGACCCTCTTTGAGAGAGGTTAAAGGATTTCCCTAAAGAGTAACAGAATAGATCACCCCCAAATATACCACATTGGCATATATAACTAAGGGCAATAAAAACCCAGTTGATTCCTGTTAACTGTCTAAAAAGAATTTAGGTGGGGGCATGAGCCAGGGAGAAAGCTAGAACCAGAGAATTTTTTCTCCAGAGAGGCTTCTCTAGATGACATCTCTTCTCACCTTCCCATGAAGTGCCTTCCCCCCTTTTAAAGCCTGAAGACCCTGAAGACAGACAGGCAACTGTCTGTCTACCTTTGAGTATCCTATCTTTATGAGGTTCCCATAGGTGCATTCATAGTTAAGTTTGTTTTTCTCATGTTAATCTGTCTTTTTGTGACAGAGGGGTCTCAGCCAAAAATGTAGAAAGAGCAGAGAAAAGGTTATTTTTGCTGCCATGTAGCCCGAAGGTGCACAAGGGGCAAAGATGAAATGATCCTAAAACTCCACATGGAGTTCACTTCAGATCAATCTTTCTTCGAGCACCTATTCCCTGCCACCCACTCTGCTAACCTTTGGGATCCCTCCCACATCTACAGTTAGAGCATCTCCGTATTTGGAATCTGTCCCTTTGTTTCTCCACCTGTTTCTTTGCTCTTGCTCCTCAACCACCAGCCTGGGCCAAACCACCATCGCCTGTCATCACTAGCCTGATTTCGGTAACAGACTCCTGGCCCTTTCTCTCAGGTTCCATACTTTTAAAAATAATTTATCCTCCATTCATTAGCTGGATTCTCAATAAAAGATGTCTGCCAGAGCCTGTCATGTCCCATTTAGAACCTTTTAATGCTTCCTACTGTACACAGGATAAAACCCCATGCCCGTCCCGGGCCTCCAAGCTCCTCTACTGTCTCACCCCTGCCAACCTTTCTGACCCTTGCTCCATCCTCTTTCCTCACCAAGTTTTCCTATCAACGGCTTTTCCTTTGTGTAATTTCAAATACACCTAGCTCTCTCCTGACTCAACATCTTTTCATTTTCTATTTTCTTCTGCCTGGAATGTTCTTTTCCTCAAGGTTCCAGTTTCAGCTGAAACACTGCCTCCTCCAAGAGGACTTTGCTGTCCAGTGTAATGTGTATTTCCTCCATGTCACCCTCCTATTTATTTATCTCCTCCTCCTTGTCACATTCAGACAGCATCATAGTTTATTTCTTCATGAACTCACAATGTAACAGCTGTACAGCATCTTCTCCATTATCCCACAGCTGCCTTTGTACATGAACTGGGATGCAGCCTTTGAGCAAAAGTTCTCCTAGAGGACAAAGTGACTGCATAATTGAACTAAAAAATGTCCTTAGAATAACAAGTATTCCCATGCCTTTTCCCCATGACTGAAAAGCTACACTAATGCATCCAAACTAGGTGATATATTTATAAAATGGATAAGCTCCTGGGCTTGTCATGGGAGAGAGGCATTCTAGCATCCACCCCTCACTTGCTAAGAAAGCTTCAAGGATCCCTATTGCAATGGGCAGACCAAGGAAAGAGGCTGACAGACAGTATACAAAGGCATGCTCTTCATGGTAGAGGTGGTTCTGAAATCTATCTGCCACGCATGAATATCCAGATCTATTTCAAGAAGTGTCCCCAGAGCTCCAATTCATGGACTCATTGCTGAATGAAATCCTTTCTAGGCTAAAAGGAACCTGTAGAAAAGGCTCTTAATTTTTCTGCTCTGGCAGCATAGCCTTTCTTTAGTTAAATGTACAGGCTTAGAAAGCTTATCATTCCAGGCTTCAAGCCCAGGAAGCTGAAAATCCTTTGTCTATGACATGAAGCCAGATGCAGAGCTTTGGCTTCCAGCTTCCACTGGAGCCACACTCATCCACGGAGTGCATTTTGGCTGAGAGGCCAACCTCAAGCTCCATCCCTCGCCCCCTGTGCTACTTGGGCCAGTTCTTAGCCCCAGGCAGGGTGTCCTGTGCAGTGTTTTCCATGGTCAAACTTCCCTAAGCTTTGACAAACTCCCAATGGACAGAGGTGTTATTCAAGACTCCTAAGGGGGCCCCTGGCTTATCCACAGTCAGTGGTAGAGACATGGAACAACATTGCTAGAAGAAGAGAATTTTAGCAAAAATAGTTGGTTGTTCCAATATTAAGAGTGGAGGCTCTGATAAATGTTTGAGTTCTGAGATTTCCACAAGTGTCCACATGATGCAGTTATTGAATTAGGCATCTATATGTGTGATGTACTGTGGGGTTTTTATAACTACTTATTTTAAGCCTTCTTCCCTTCATATTGCAGATTAATACATAAGACCAGATGGTATCAGGAGGGCTCCATCAACAACAGGGTATTGATTTCTCTATGTAAGAATGTTCTGCAGAACAAGGGTAAGATACTAACCTCTGCTTACTTTTTGGAGATTTGGATGTAGCCTCTGACAACCCTGCAGGCAAGAAGGGAAGATTTTTTTCCAAAAAATTATTTGGCTACTGTGAAATACAAAGTGTTTGAAAGCTCCCATACCAACCCTGTTAGCAAACTTATTTTCCATGGGTAGTTGGTCTTCTGTGTATGATAAGTAGGTCTGAGGAAACTGCTGAATATATTCATTTAAAATAGTCTCTCTGCACCAATGGCTGAGAAATTTCCATGGGGCTGTTGCAGTAGAGTGCTCTGCATAATTGAACACTGTGTCTGCAAATAAGACTAATAACCATAGTTGTTCAAAGGATTACCATATCATGGATCTTAATAGTTCACCGGAAACACTTCTGATGATAATGCTTTTTCTGTGACCAGCCAACCCTGCACTGACAGTTGCCCATACAAATGAAATGGCCACACATTTCTCTTTTGGCCATTTGCCTCTTCACCTCTGTTCTTGGCCAAATTTCTCTACGTACAGAACATAGAAATTGGACCAGATAATCTCTGAGATTCTTGAAAGATCAGACATTCTTTCTGGGTTTGGAAGAATGAAACCATCATTTTTCAAGTGTTCGATGTGTATTGGAGGGTAAATAAATACCAGTTTATAGGGGTGAAGCTGGTATTCTGATCATCTCTAAAGCTCTAAGCCCTAACCAGTGTACTTCTCTTGGCAAAGGAAAATAGAGAGTGAAGGCATTCACTCTATGACCTGGAAGACTTATCCAATACACTTAGAAAAATAAGACTGTTTTGCTGTTAACTTGGCAAGTACAATTCCATTCTCAGTAAGAACCAACAACACAAGTTTGGTTTTTACGTTAGTTGATGGAATTCTCTATCCAGGTTAGTTATACAATTTTCTGCCTACCCATGTGACAAATAAAGGTGGGTCTGCTAGACTCCCAGAATTTGGGGAGACAGAGCCAATAGCTTAGTATAATTCCCGCATTGATACAACCAAACACATCTGCACGTGAGCACACAGCTGATGGCAGCAGCTCAGTGACAGCACATCCAGGGAGAGACTAATTTTTTCATGAACTTCAGATAACTGATTTTCATCAAATGAGATACCTAATGGGCACAGGTGAAACATTTCAACTGCTCATTATGGCACCAAAGTCTCCTGTCTCCTTACAGCAACCTCACAGTCCACACCTCTTCTCACGACCATGGACCCTGGAGGAGGCCAGGCCAAGAGCTCTGCAGGCAGAACAGGCCAACAGGAAGGCAAACATGGCACTGCTCCCAGGGCACAGCCTGCCTTCTGGATTCCTCCCGACCACAACCTCTGCAGCTTTGCTCCCCGCCAATCCTCCTGCATGGCAGGGGCAAAGCTGAGTGATGCAGACCTCCAGCTCTGGTGCCTGGCTCAAACTTATGGTCTCTCCACTTCCTTGTGGCTCACTTTCCTTCTTTACAGAATGAGTATAAACAATGGTATCATTTCTAATCAAAGGGAAGTTCAGAAGATAAGTTGAGATTAGACATAGCATAAGGATCTAATTCTGTCCCGGGCAAATAATATTGTGAGAGTTTTCTAGGATTGCTTAAACAAATTACTATGAACTACATGGCTTAAAGCAATGTAAATTTTAGCTTCTAGTTCTTGGGGTCAGAAAGAAGGGGAAGAGTTTAGGTAAGGAAATAGTATAAATGACCCATGGATATGGACCACATGTGGGGATTGATTGTAGAAGAGGGTATGGGGAACGTGGGGCAGAGGAGAACAAGCGGGGAAAATGGGATAAATGTAATACAACAGCAATAAATTAATTTAAAAAAGAAGTCAGGTCAGTTTCACTGGGTTAAAATCAAGGTGTTGGCAGACCAGCTTCCCTTCTGGCGGTCCTAGGAAAGGACCTGCTTCCTTGTTTGTTCCTGCTCTTAGAGGCTGTCTGAACTCCTGGCCTGTGGCCCCTCGCCCATCTTCAGCACAGACAACTCCAACCTCTGTGTCTGTCCTGCCAGTGCCTCTGCTCTTCACTCTCCTGTTCGCCACCTATAATCACCCTTGTGATTACAGCAGGCCCACCAGGATAATCCAGGATAATCGCCCTGATTCAAGATCCTCCACTTAATTATAACCTGTACAGTCTCTCTTGCTATATAGGTAACCTCTGTACAGGGTGCAGGAATTAGGATGTGGACATTATTCAGGGGCTACTATTCAGCCTTCTACATGCATGTAAGTATAATTTTTACAATTATAATATTCCTTTCTGTCCTTTTCCTCCTTTCATTGAGTAAAATGTACGTACGCTAAAGTGACAAATCTTAAATGTAGAGTTTATGAATGTTTATATACTATATGCCTCCCTGTAAACACATTGCAAGTTATTATAAGGATATATTTAAGAAATAAATTGAAGAAGCTATAAATAAGTGGAAGCATATGCTTGTGGATAGAAATTATTAACATCGATAAAATGTCCATACTACCAAAACAATCTACAGATTCAGCACAGTTTCTATCAAAATACCAATGGTGTTTCCACAGAACTAGAAAAAATAATCTAGAAATGTATATGAAACTACAAAAGATTCCGAATAGTCACAGCAATCTTCAGAAAGAATAATAAAGTTGGAGGCATCATGCTACTTAATATCAAATCTATACCAGGCTGGAGTAATCAAAACAGCATGGTACTGGCATGAAAACAGGCACATAGATGAATGAAACAGAATAGAAAGTTCAGAAGTAAATTCATGCCTATATAGTTAGTTAATCTATGACAAACAAGGCAAAAACATACAATGGGGTAAAGATAGTTATTCAATAAATGGTGTTGAGAAAATTGGATAGATACATGCAAAAAAGTGAATTAGACAACCTTCTTATACCGTATACAAGAATAAACTCAAAATAAATTAAGACTTAAACATGAGACTTGAAATCATAAACTCCTGGAAGAAAACTTAGGCAGTAAAATCTGCCATTTCTCTTAGCAATATTTTTTCCTGATATACCACCTTGGGCAAGGGAAACAAAAGAAAAATAAACAAATGAGACTGTACCAAACTAAAATGTTTTTGCACAACAAAGGAAACCACTAACAAAACAAATAGATAACCCACTGAATGGGAGAAGATACTTACCAATAATACTTCTGATAAAGGTTTTTTTTTTTTTAAATAAACTTTTTAAAAGATTTTATTTGTTATTTTTAGAGAGAGAGGAGGGGAGAAAGGCAGAGAGGGAGAAAACCATCAATGCATGGTTGACTTTTACCTGCCTCCAGCTATGGGCCTGGCTGGAGACCTGGCTTGCAACCTGGTTATGTGCCCTGGCTGGAAATCGAACCAGTGACCTTTGCGTTTGCAGGCTGGCGCCTATCCACTCAGCCACCAACCAAGGCCTGATAAAGGGTTAATAACTGAAATGTATGAAGAGCTCAGACAATTCACTCATGCACGCACACACACACAATCCATTTTAAAAATGGACAGAAGACCTGAATAGAGGATATACTGATAGGTCGGTAATAGACATATGAAAAGATGCTGAATATCACTAATCATTAGGAAAATGCAAATTAAAAATTACAGAATAGTCATGGGGATGTAAAGTACAGCATAGGAAATATAGTCAATAATATTGGAATAACCATGTATGGTACCAGGTGGGTACTGAAGTATTGGGGGGATCACTTGGTAAAGTATCTACATGTTTAATCACTATGCTGTACACCTGAAACAAATATAATATTGAATGTAAACTGTAATTAAAAATAAAAATTAAAAAATATTAACCCTAGCCCCATGCCTAGAGGACAGCCACCTGAGCTCAATGATTATCTATTTCATTATCTCCAAGGTCACCTTTATCCTCTGAGGAAAGATACATATTAATTAAAATCAGCAATGTGAAAGCAAGTCCATTTCCTATGGGTGTCATAAGGCCCACGAACAGAAGACCCCCTGGAGAAATTCCAAAGTGTCTGTTTTCAACAATGATAAACAAAAACTTGTTTTGGGGAGGCAGGATTTTGAACCTTAAATCATGGGCCCATGATTTAAACTAATCCAGGGAAGCACAATCCTGGGTCTGTGGTCTGGGTGTTGGGGAGGAAGCACTCTTTGCATTGGGCTTGCTGACTGTAAAGCAAACATAAGCCTGGAGTTGCTGGGGCACCACGTACTGCGAGGTCCCTCCCCTGAGTGAGGCCAATGTGGATGAAAGCAAAGCACAGAGATGGGGAGAGAAGAGCCTCCTACCCCTCGGGACTCCTTGCCATCTCAGGTTCTTGCCACACTCGGAGTCAGATCCCCTCCAAGACTTTGTACAATAGTTGCATGACATAGTAAATTCCCATTTCAGTTTAAGGTAGTTTTAGTTAGGTTGCTATCATTTGTGCCTGAAAGATACTTTTGAGATACAATCGCCAGGTTTCCTGCTCTTAGCTTTTCATTTCTCTGGACCCCCCAGAGGCCAAGTATGCATTGGGAATCACAGAGCCTTGACACCCCATAAATGGTGAAACCTTCCTTTCTAAAAATAAAAGCAGCAGGTCTGTTTTAAATGGAGGAACAACTCTTGGCTTGGATTACCATTCTACCAAAAGACCAGAAAAGCTTACATAAACAATACTAGGTCAACAAATTGCCAGAAATAGCAGCTAAATCAGGATGCGGAAACTTCAACTCATTGGAACATCACAGTCTATGCACCAGGAGTCCTGTGTCAGCAGAAGTGTGTGCTGCATAGGATGAAGGAAAGATAAAATATAGAATAAGCATGATTCTCCAGTTTCTTCTCAGTGAAATTTTATTATGTATTTCTATTCCTGTGCTGGAGTCAGTAAAGTATAAGCTAAGTTGGTGTAAAGCACAATAGTTACAATTAAAATGAACTGAACATTGTGGTATGTATATTAATGTCTCCCCCCACCCCAAAGATGTTCACATGTCAACCCCAAGACCTGTAAATATGTCATGTTACATGGTAAGGGAGAAGTAAGTTTGCTAATGGCATTGAGGTTGTTAGTCAGTTGACCTTTAAGATAGGAACAGGTGAATACAACGTAATTCCAAAGGTCCTTAAAAGTGAGGGACAGTCCTGGCTGGTGTGGCTCAGTGGATTGGCACTGGCCTGTGAACCCAAAAGTTGATGGGTTTCATTCCCCAGCCAGGGCACATAGCCAGGTTGAAAGCCAGTTCTCCAGCCAGGTCTGTAGCTGGAGGCAGGTGAAAGGCAACCATACACTGATGCTTCTCTCCCTTTCTTCCTCCCTTCCTGCCCTTCTTTCTGAAAATAATGAATAAAATCTTAATTAAAAAAAAAGTGAGAGACAGACAGACAGACAGATAGGAGAGGGGTCAGAATGATGCAATGTTAAATGAACTTGATCCAATATTGATAGCCTTGAAGGTGGAGCAAGAGTGCCACAAGCCAAGAAATGTAATTAGACGGTAGAGGTGGGAAAAGCAAGGCAACAGATTCTCCCCTAGAGATGCTGTATTAATTTGCTAAGGTTACTATGACAAAATCCCAGAGACTGCATGGCTTAAATAACATAGGTTTATTTGCTCACAGTTCTAGAGGCTAGAAAGCCAACACCAAGGTGTCAGCAGATCCTTCTCTCTTGCCTTGCAGAGGGCGCCTCTTTGGTGTGTACTTATATGGTCGTTGTCTGTGCACATGCATTCTTGGTGTCTCTCTGTGTACAAATTCATGTCTTATACGGACACCATTCAGACTGGATTAGAATATACCCAAACTGCCTTGTCCCAACTTAATCATATCTGCAAAGACCTCACTTCAAATGCATTTACATTATGAGGTACTAGATGGAGGTAGGAAGGACTTCAGTGTATGAAGTTGGGGCAACACAATTCAGCCCATGAAAAGTTTCAAAAGGAAAGACAGCCCTGCTGGTATCTCGATTCTAGCCCTAGAATTGTGAGATAATAAATGTGGTTGTTTTAAATGTCTAAGTTTGAGGTAATTTGTTATGGCAGCCCTGGGACTAATATGTACCAGGCGCTGTGTTAATATTACTAAAAGTGCTTTGCTCTTATTAATTTTATTTTCACTCTCACGTCAGACTTATAAAAGGACATCCTCATGATCTCCATTTCCTACATGAGGAAGTGGGAGCCTGGAGCTGCTAGGAATCTACCCACTGCCATGCTGCTAAAGAAGTGAGGCCAGAACATGAATGCAACTAATTCTTGCACTGTGCTGCTCACCACCCACCCCGCTGAAAACACTGGGCACCTGGAAACTTGACTTTTCAAACAGGATGGATAAAGAGCAGCAAGAGTCACAGGAGGAGCAGGCCCCCCAGCTCCCAGCCTCTCATTTTGAAATGAAGAAAACAAGGCCCAGGGCAAGTTCCCTGGGGCCAAAGTGGAGCTGAAACCTCCTGGCTCCCCGGCACTCTGGTCACTCCCCCTCTCACTGAAGTCTTTTATGCAGGAAGAATCTGAGACCCAAAGTCACGAAGTTAGAAAGTTGTGGCTTGGTCTCAGCCTTATGGCTAGTTCCAAGCACTTTCACTTCCTATCTCTCATAGAAATACCCCATCATGAGAATACAGGTTGATATTTAAACCTATCTTACATTTTTGGTAGGGGGTGTAGGGCTAGGCTACAGTCTGTTAGCTCTCTTACAGTTACACTTAAGGCAACTTCAGAAACAGGAAGAACCTTTGACATTTTAATTTGAATCCAAAACTTTAGACAAGACTCCAGGCAAACAAGAGTGCAAAGTGGCTTCATTTCTATCAAGTTATCCAGGGGAGTCAACAGCGGCAGAGAGACCGGTGAGCAACAGGTCGTGTGCCTGCCACAGGAATGTCAGGCTAAGACTCGGGAGCACCTCACAAAGGCCCCTGTGCCTCCTGCTTCTCTGAAATCTCTCAGGAGCCAGCTTTTATTTCCTGTCCCAAACATCTTTTATTTCCATTTTTGGGAAAGGCTGGCCACAGGCCTGATAAAGTGGAGAACAAGTGACTTTCTTACACAACTGAGTGTTGAAATGCTATAAATACTCCTAGTTAATAACAGAATTTAATCAATGCCACTTCCAACAAGTGGCATTGATCCTATCCTGGTCAAGACAGAGAAGACCTGTTGCCACTTGTACACCCGGGACTGGAGGAAATAGCTATGGTTTTCAGTAGTTGAGTCAGCAAAGCCCTTGTGGCTCTCGCACCACTGAACTCCACCACCTCTGCCCTCCTTTATGATCTGAGAAATCCCTGGAGGGGAATGCAGAGGGGATTCACAGGGAATGGCAGTGGGTGTTTTTATGTTATAAGTTGGTTGTTCAACTATTGAGAATGAACATCTCAGAAAAGTCAACACTCTTTATACACACATAGCAACGTTTTCTCAAAAATGAGAACCATTTTTGCTGAAATTTAAAGGATCTAATTTTGAGACTTTAAGCAGCAGTGTAAAACCTGGTAAAAGCTGCCATGTATGATTTGCTTTATTTAACATCCTTGGGCTTCCACTGCCCACTTAAAAGGACTAAACTGGCAAATGAGAATATCCATGATGTTGCTTAAAACCAAATTTCATTAACACTAAATGAGACCACACTCTTTGCAAGTTGATGGAATTTTGCATTTGCTTACATTTTTAAGTGGGATTTTAGGTGCAATAGATTGAAGAACACAAAAGGCACCAAAACTGATTAGTGATGAAATGGCAGTCAAATACAGCTAGTTGTAAATTAAAATGGAGAATGGGTATTAATGTGTTTGAAACATTAATGTGTTAATTCATTGCTTTTTAATAGGGGCTTTTTTCCCTTTTATCTAGAATATTCTCTTTTTTTTCCTTTTTTTATTATTTTTTTAAAAATTTTATTGTTGTTGTATTACATCCATCCCTTTTTGCTCCCCTCTGTCCCCCTCCCCACCCACCCATTCCCCCCAAAGTCAATCCCACCTGTTGTCCATGTCCATGGTTCCTTTATACTAGGTTCTTATCTAAACTGCTCCCCTTCCTTGCCTCTGCCTCCCCCCTCCCCACAATGGAATATTCATTTTTTAAAAATATTCCCCTATAGGGGCAAAGGGGGAAAGAGAGATTAGGAAAGGAAGAAAGCCAAGGGAAATTAAGCATTCCATTTAAAATGATGCAATCACAAGCATCTTACTGTTAGAGTCTTATTATCACATGCATGTCCCACAGGCTTGGTTCTACTGTAAATATGCTCATAATACTCAACCAAAGCTGCAGAGGACAGCTCACTATAATTTATTGTGTGGCTTAACACTGTCAAGTGATTCTTTACCTGGTCCAAATCTCTTTCATTAAACACACACACACACACACACACACACTCACACATATTAAATTTTTTTTTGACATCAGTCCCAAAGCATTCATTTGCGAGGAAAAAAAAAATCCTTTTGCTTTAATTATCCTTTCATGAAGCCAGAGATTATGAAAGCACATATATGACATTGCTTGTCATAGTTTTGGTCAGTCAAATAACAGAATAATCAATCATCTCATTCTTACAAAATGGTATGATCAAAAGTATTGTAGAAGCAATTGGATTCATTCTCAGAAGGTGGTAGAACAATCAGAATGATTCTCAATTAACTGCTTCTGATAAGTATGTAATGAGCCCAATATTACTCCAACATTGTGGAATTCAAAATCATCTCTCTTATCTGAGTTCTTTCTGTTAAACAGGATGAGACCTGCAGAAGACTAGCTTGGATTTTCAATTGCTTTCTTCAGGTGGATCAAAATAAAATTAAGTCCAAAGCTGAAAAATACTGGTTTAATTAAAGGAATCCACCAGCTCATGTATTATACATCAACCACATTATTATAACTTTATGTTGGATGTAGGTACTAAAATTACAGTTGATTCCACAGGTTAAGATATTTTTGTTTCGTTTCAAAGAAGAGAAGAAAATAGGGGAATTCATTATTTAAATTTTATCTGCTTCTTTACTGGAAATACTGCACCCTCACCTTGTGGGAATTAGACAGTTTCTAGTGCATTAAAGAGACTTCCTCTTCGGGAGGGGCTCTGCTTCAGAGGTCCACAGCCAGGGGAGCAAAGACATTTGGCACCTCAATACTAGGGATCACCCCTTTTTCCTCCCAGCCTCTCTTAATGTTAATCCTCACAAATGAGGATTTGTTTACTGATTTGAGAGACAAAGGAAGGGGAAGAGAGAAAGAGAAAGAAACATTGATGTGAGAAACATCTATTGTTTGTCTCCCATACAAGTCCTGTCTAGGGATCAAACATGCAACCTAAGTATGTGCTCCTGGCCAGGAATCAAAACCACAACATTTTCTTGTATGGAACAACAGCCCAACTGACTGAGTCACTCAGCCAGGACCTTGTTAGCTTCTTAAAAGAAAAAAAAAAAAAAATCAAAAACAAAAAAACGGACATCATCCAGGTGGCTCAGTTGGTTGGAGCATTATATTATCCTGTACAGTGCACACCAAAAGGTTGAGGGTTTGATTCCCTGTCAGGGAACATACCTAGGTTGTAGGTTCAGTCCCTGGCTGGGGTGCATACAGGAGGCAACCCATCAGAGTTTCTCTTTCAAATTGATGTTTCTCTCTCTTTCTCCCCTTTCCTCTCTCTCTAAAATCAGTAAATACATCCTTGGTGAGGATTAAAACAAGATAGATGACTGCCTCTATTTCAGCAAACTCTAAGAGCACTTTCAGGAATGCACCTAGCCACTTTTCTCCTGGGTCATCGGGACCACTAGAAGGGAGATTGCGGTCTTTACCACCAGTATCCAGAATGACATCTATCAACTAACAGATGAATGAATGAATGAATGAATGAATGAATGACACTTGGTCTCCATAGCTCTTTACTTTTAAATTATCTTCTTTTGTTCCTCCCTACTCTTCTGCTTTTCAGTATTCCCTAGAATTCCTCAAAAATTCTTGAAATTTGATTTTCCAGTACATAGGACACCCTGATTGCTACTTTGTCTTACTGGATTTTTTCCAGGTGGCCTGTCATTTGATGAAACACACATATGCTCACTGTTTTTCTTAAATATTGATTGACTTTTCACGGACACATCATATTCAACAGTTTGTAAAGAACCTTGCGGAACAATCATTTTGTCCTCCTCCTTCGAGGTAGTGCAGGAAATGGCAATTCCCATTCAAAGACCAGACAATGGGAGCTCAGGAGAGGGCAGGCCTTCTGACTCTACATATGGGATTCTTTCCTTTTATCCCTCTGCTCTAAAGGCCACATTTTACAAGGAGGTTTCCCCTCAGCAACCAAAGAGATTGAGATGAGATTTAAGCCTTGCTGGGCTTGTAGGAGTGGAATGTGTAGGAGTTGATTAGATCTTCCTTTTGCACCAAATTCTTGACAGACTTTAGAACGGGCAGGTCAGCTCATGGAACATTTCTGCCTTCTGTAGGGGATGGCAACACTAAACATGGCTCCTCCTCCTGTCCTGCCGACCTCACCTGGAGGATAAATGGATGGCTTCAGAGAACCTCAGCTGGAAGGCTAGCTGCTGCCCTTTCAGAGGATAGCCCCTTCAATGCCTCATTGGTGACAGTTCGTAGATTTCCTTGGGAAATGCAGCCCCTTGCACTGGGCCTGGGACCACCATGGTGGATTGATGAGCCCCCATGCATAGTAGGATCACTTGAAGAATGGAGCAGGTCCACCCCAATGTGACTCTTCTGCTGACTCAGCCTCCTGCTAATGATGATGGGTCCTTTCTGAGGCCTGGTTGTTATCCTTCTCCTGCTTCTGTGCGGTGCCCTCATCTTCCAGTCAATGCCTTTCTTTGTGTAACTCAGCCAGACTTTGGCTCTGCTGCTTACAACCAAATTCAAACACTTAACTGATACAGAAAAGATGAAAGAAAAATTACCTATATTTTGAAGGGCCTAGTACTTGTCACCCAGGGATGGACATGTCTGGGGACTGTATGTCCTCCTTGTCAGCTCAGGCTTCTGCTTGGACCTTCCTGCCAGAAAAAGTCCTTGTCACTTCCCATCATGGTAAGGAGCCCAGGAACAAGGTATGGTTGGTTGTCAGAGACCAGACCAGAAGAACATGGTCAAGGCAAAAACCTTTCATGCCATCAGTTTAGACTAAGGGGAGAGAACCTCCTGATGGGCTTGAAAGAAACTTATAGTCCTTGGATCTGGTCTGTGTCTGTTTTTCAGAACGAAAAGATATGTTGAGAGGTGTCATTATTTGGTATCAAGCATGACAGGCACTGGTCTACAAAAGAGCCTCTGAAGTCATAGGGTGAGGGGAAGGTATCTTCATTTCTGGCAAACAGTGGAAAAATGATGAAACACATGAGCTGGAGAAAGTCTTGAGGTGTAGGGCATGTTTTCTATTTGAAACGTATAGGGGGGAAATCTGCTCAGCTCTCTCTCGGACTCTCCTAAACATCTTTTAAAGGCTGAGGGATAGCACATCTAGGGGAAGAAAGGGAATCCTGACCTTGAGTCTCATTCAAGACATGGTGGTCAGCAAAGGATGGCTTTCTCTGTCTTTGAAGTTTTAGATAATAAGCAACTAGATCTTAACTTGGTCACATCATCCTCCTGCAACTCACTCTCCCCTCCTGGCAAATCCTTCCAGACAACAGCAAGAACTTCCATTAATTAACCACACATCCCAGACACTGTGCTAAATGTGTTATATTCATGGTTTCATTTAATTTTCACCCCAGCCCATGCAGTTGGGATTGGGTTTCTGCCGGGCTTCAGATCAACCTGAAAAGATGCCCTACTCAACACACACACCTTGACACTCCTTATAAGGCTGGGAGGGAGCACAGCTATGCCCTCTAAGGACATGTATCTGCTAATAACACTATCCAGGGACTATGGAAACTTGCTGTCCCAGAGCTCAGTTTTTGCTCTTCCACAGCCCTTTGAAACTTGGCTTTTATGGCACCATTTCAGAAAGTATAGAACAATCTCAGCACTTCTGTTTGCAGAAATGCCTATAATTATAGAACTCTTTTGGTTCTTGAACCAAACCCAGTCTCAATGAAGACTCAACCTCATCCTGAACAGCATCTCTGCTTCACGCTTTCTGTACAATATTGAAAAGCTCACTTCCCCAGTGACAGGCACATGCTGTCACTCACATCTCAATGTGACAGAGCCAGGAAGTAGCAGAGGCCAAATTTTAACCCATATCAGAAGAACTGCCAACACATTGCCGGGAGCCCTGTGGGGACTGAGCCTGTCGCAGGGATGCCTAGGGGTCCAGACCCTGAAAGCCTTGCTGCCTTTGCTGCTGTGACACCAACTGCCCTCAGCAGCCCTCTCTAAAGTGCCGTGACCTGCAGAGCCCTGGCATGTGACCAGGCCTGTGAATGAACATGGGGGTTTTTTCAAGGCAGGAGGAAAGCACAGTTACCACTGGGGAAACACTTTCTTAAGATGCCCAGGAGCCACACGTCCAGGATTTGACTAGATTCTTGAAGCATCCCCAATATTCACCCTCCCACTCCCCCCACCCCCCAAACTGCCTACTCTTCTGGGGCTTGAACAAAAGAAAACAAATCCTTCTTTCATGCGACTGGCTCCACAAATTCGTAAGGGCAGTTTTCACACCTGGCCGACCTTGCAGACACCAGCCTCCCTCCTGTCTCCCCTACATCAGGGTTCTGCTGGTTCTGCACCCCTCACTTCCATCCTCACTGTAGATCGGAGGTGGAGTTCAGACGCCTCAAAAATACGTTATAATCTGCCCCCATGCCCTTCCAACAACTCACATTCCTGGGAAACAGCCTGCCAGATCCTTTAGGAATGTGACCCAATTTGATTCCCAGTGTTTCGGTTTAAAATAGCCATTACTGTTACCCTTATTTCAGGGAAGAAACAATAGAAATAACCTGGCTCAATGTTTTCTTTTTACAGGGCCCCATTCTGCTGGGAGGTAATGCTCTACAGTCAGAGAAAGAAATGTTCATGTAAAAAATACCATTAAAAATGAAGTAGAAAATGCATTTTATATCACCAACAATAAATAGCAAATTTTATACAAACTACAGTTTAAGGACCACCAAGCCTGAGTAACAAAAGAAATAAAATCAAAGTCTATAGGTAGTAGATGTGGGAGTTTTCAAATGAATCCACCTTTAAGATAACTATCAATTCTCCAGAGGCAGAAAATACTGGTGCTATTCCTTGCTGCCATTTGCTGCATCCCATTTTAATATTAATCATCAACAATCAAAGAACCTAGTATAAAGGAACCATGGACATGGACAACAGGTGGGATTGACTTTGGGGAGAATAGGTGGGTGGGGAGGGGGACAGAGGGGAGCAAGAAGGGGATGGATGTAATACAACAATAAAATAAAAAAAATAATCAGAATACATGTTACAGATTTATTTGTTACAAGGAGACATTTAGGTAGAAAATCTATATTTAATAATGGGGGTCTAGGGTGCATGGTGTCTAAGACTTTTAAAAATGAAATGTCTGGATGACACATTTTGAATGTGCAATGGAGAACCCGAGCTCAGAGAAGAAGGGACCTAAATCCAGGCAGTGGTCACAAAGAGCCCTTGTCCACTATCCTCTGGGCTGGGCTATCTGCTGCAGCATTTCCATCCCCTTACTGCGAATCACTGAGCTGACATGGTTCAAACTACAATTAAGTTGTTTGGTATTGAAGTGATGAGGACCATCAATGAATCATGCTTATTCCACAGGAATTCTCTGCTCCATAAGACTATGCCACTGATACTTTTCTTTATGTTAGAAAGTCACAGAAACATCCCTATGTCTGTCTTGTGTTTGTAGCATGGTTGTCATATGTGACATATAAACAACCATCAACTTAGGATATGAGGGGGGATTCTTATCTTGGACATTAAGGCTCATTTGAACAACGAGTTATGATAACTGGGCCCATGCAATGTGCCAGGCACTTTCCCAAATACTCTATATGCATTATTATATTTAATCCTTACCGACTAATGAGATCAAAGCCCTTTTTATCCAGTTTGAGTTATTGAAACCGAGGTGCAGAAAGGTTAAGTGACTTGCTCGAAGTTGCTTGGCAAGGAAATTGCAGAGCCTGAATTCAAATCCAGGTCTGCCTTCCTGTGACTCTGAACTGATGAAGAGTGCTCACTACACAAAACTCTCACTTCTCACGGCCTGTCCATGGTCTCCATGCATAGAGTTAGTCACAAAGATCAGCAGGAGAGAACCAAGAGCCACTCTCAAGTCCTTGAGGACAGTCACAGTGAGTGCCCTTCTCATTGCAGCCAACTCAGTGCACATTGAGACAAAATTATGTCAAATGTTATTGCCTTCACAAATGCACACAGAGAACACAGCTTGTGAACCTGGCCATGGCCACATGCCCGCATCCCCCATTTTTGAGGGTCCTACCTCCTTTGTCTCAGGCCTGTGTTGCTAGGCCTCAGTGTATTTGGGATTGCTTATTTAGTCTATAATATGCCAGTACATCAGAAGGAATCCAGAGAAGTGACAGCACACAACCACACACTGAACTGACGATATTTCTCACCAACTCAGATTATTTATGGTCTAACAGTTAACCAGTCACTCAAGTTGAGGATTTGGGTGTCGTAGGGCTGTTTTATTATCCTCAGCATAAAGATGCCTGTACATAAACAATATTTACTATGACAGCCTGCTAGCTGGCTTGTTAAAACCATGTTGTGTCAGGATAGGACTCTTATAACTGAAGCAGAAAGTGCCGTACGGCTTATGTTTGCCTTCGTACGAGCACACCTGGCTCACAGGAATCACTTAAAATACTTTGCTTAATACATTCACCCAACATTTGTTTACTGAGTGCCTACTATGTGCTGGGTTCTTCTCTAAGCATTGGGGACACAAAAGAGAAAAAGGAGTCCCTTTTATTATGAGGCTTACATTCTAACTGGGGAAGGCAATAAATAAATAGATAGATGTCCGTGCTTTGAAGAAAAGTAGACAAAGGAGGGCTGATAAGGGTGGGTGGTGCTTCATGGTCTGGGCCAGCCTGTCTTGTTGGGTGACATGTGATCAGATAGGGGAATGAAGTGCGTGACTGGAGAGTAGAGTATTCCAGGAAGAACCAACAGTAGGAGCAAAAGCCCTGAGGCAGGAGCATGCTCAACATGTTTAAGAAACAGCAAAGAGGCCAGTATGGCTGAAGTGGATGAGTGGGAGGGAGAAACGGTGAGAGGCAGGGTAAGAGAGTTAGCAGAAAGACTGGGGTATATGTGGCTTGATTGTATAGGACCCTGCAGCCATGGTAAAGCCTTTGGATATTGATGAACTGGATGAATGAATAGATGAGTGAAAAGTTCTAGTTCTGTGCTGTGTGTTAGGACAGGTAAAAACTATCTTCTGTGGTGATGGTTAGTGGCTCCAGCACTAATCAGGGCAGCCACCACTTACTGAATTAGACATGATCTAATTTACTCCTTTGTGGCAGTGAGTGACACATGACCCTCTTCTATAGATTAGGACATAGACAAACCTGTGCCTCTGAACAAGGCCTGTGGTCTAAATCATTTCAGCTACTGAGAACCTTGGGCAGGACAATATGACTGAACATAAAGAATTTTTAAAAGAGTAGAAATAATTGAATAAGGAATTGACCATCTAGAGAAGAGAGGAGTACCCCAGGATGGAAGCACCTCAGTAGATCCTGGACATGGAAGCAGATCAGGTGTAGGGTTGGGCAGATGATCTCTGAGAGTCTTGATTTCTTCATTTGGGCCTTTCTCTCTGATGGCCAGAAAGAAATACTAGGAAAGTATAATCTTTTCAATGTTTAGGTGTTTTTAAAGAAACTCACAGGTTAAATACTGGCCATTAAAAGTACCTGAAGCCCTGGCTGGTGACTTAGTGGATAGGTACCAGCCTGTGAACCCAAAGGTCACTGGTTCAATTCCCAGCCAGGGCACATAACCAGGTTGCAAGCCAGGTCTCCAGCAGGTTTGTAGCTGGAGGCAGGTGAAAGGCAACCTTACATTGATGTTTCTCTCCCTTTCTACCTTCCTCCCTGCCTTCTTTCTGGAAATAATGAATAAAATCTTTTTAAAAAGTACCTGCAGCTTGTAAATGATAATTGTGAAATGTATAAATCAGAATTATTATTTATATAGCCATTATTTGAAGTAATTTTTCTCTTAAATTACAAAAATAATACTCATCAAATGAATTCAAAGAGTATAGAAGTGTATACAAAAATGAATATTCTTTCTCTTCTTGTGCCCCTCTGCCACTGGGTATGGTTTTTTCCCCTTTCTTTCCTTGTGTACGTATATGTAGGTACAAATGTGTCCATGTGGCCTGGCCTACTAACATTACATGTCTATATACCCCACTTGACTAGCAGTAAGAGTTAAATCATTTTGTCTGCTGAACTTCATAACACACCAACAGTGACAGCCAACACTCTGAACCTTGCTTGTTCTTATTTTTGTTGACAATATAACATGGATACCTTCCACATCAATAAATATGTGTCTAACACACTCTTAAATAGTTGCTTAATATTCCAAGGCATAGATAAAATGATTTATTGAGCTGTTCATCAACGGAAAAACATTCAGCTTGTTTCTTTTTATTATATATTATCAACAATGCTATTATAAAAATTTTTATAAAGTATACTTATACACTTATGCTTGAAGTAGATTTATAAGTATAGAATTGCTAGAATAAACACATGAACATCTTAATTTTTATAGCTCCTAAGATATTAGTTTCCAAGCATGTCTAGGCATATGATACACCCTGTCAGCTGGGCTTGATTTCCCCCTTCCCCGATAGCATCAAAAAGACTTCTTGTTTAATTCTTGCCAAATTGATGGGCAATAAGTAATCTCTCTTTCTCCCTTTTTAACCCCCTCCTCACTACTAACTAAATATCTTTTAAATGTTTATTGGTCTTTTATTTTTCACATCCTATGAACTGATTATCTATCATTTTATAATTTTTCTCTAGTCTTTTCTTATATAGATTTGAAGACAGTTTTTGATGAGCAGTCATATTACAGATATCTTCTGGCACTTTATTCTGGTGTACTGTCCATCTTTTTATATTGGTTATGGTGTCTATTGCTATAAAAATGTTTTTAATTTATATAAATTGGTCTTTTTTTTGCCTGATGGCTTTAAGATCTGCCCCATACTTAAGAAGGTACCCATATCCCAAGCTTATACAAATATTACTCTCTATATTCTCTAATGCTCTTAAACTTTAAAAATTGTGTTCCAGCAAGATGGCAGAGGAGTAAGTGGAGCTGTATCAAGCTCCTCCCAGGTTGCATCTGGAAGTTATTTTTTGGAGAAAAAGTCGGCTGGAATTACCAACAGAACCCAGCTGGAAAGAAGGCCTATAACCACAGACAGAACAGAAGAAGCCGCTTCATCACAACCTGACTGGCAGGAATCACAGAAACACGAGGGGGCTGGTTAGGCCCCCACCACAGGCAGCAGCCGAAGGGACAGAGCCGGGGGGCTCCACCTTAGAAGGGTGAGTTCTGGTCCCCCAGCTGGGTGTCCCAGCTACAGCAACACGGCGGAGAGTAGAGCAGCACACAGCTGAGAAGGGTGGAAAGCCCTGGAGTTTGCTGGCCTGACAGACCGTTGGAGATAGAAAACTGGAAAGGCAACCACAGCGAAAATATATTAGCAGCCACCTACCCTGGGCTCCAGTGGAGGAAAGGCAGAGAGGACTGGAGACACATGGGGAGAGTTTGCGGCAGTGGCTTGGAGGAGAGAAGTGGGGAGGTGGCTGTGGGGATCCCGGTGCTGACTCATCACCCACACCACAGACAGACTGTGCTGCACCAATCAGCTTCCTTATAAGGATCCTCGTAGCCCCGCCCATTGGGAGCAATCTGCCCTGCCCAGTGGGGCCTGAGCCTGGTGCCTGATCACAATTCTTTGATTTACATCTAAATAAACCTGCCCTGTCCTGTCTGAGCATAAATACAATAGTTGGCACCTGGAGAGGTATCTCTCACTCAACAGTGCCCAGGCCTAGTGGCTAATTACAAACTCTCTGACTTACAGCTGGGTCAGTCAGTCAGCCACCCTCCCACCCCTCAGTGGCGTGTAAGTCCTGTGACTGATGGTGGATTCATTGGTTCACAACTGAATTGGTTTGTCCTGCCCAGTATCCCCTGGGCCTGGCAGTTGATCACAGATTCATTGATTTACACTTGAATTTGTCCCACCAGGCTGCACCTGGGCTGGTGGCTGATCCATTAGATTACAATTGAACCTCTCTGTCTAGCACAGCAGGGCCCGAGTTTGGTAGCTGATTCATTGATTTACAACTGAATCAGTCTGTCACCCCAAGTTGCATCAAAGTTTGGTGGTGGATCACAGACCAATAGGATTACAACCAAATCAATCCTTCCAGCCCAGCAATTCCTTAGCCTGGCAGCTGATCAAAGTCTGATTGGATTACAACAAAACCTAAAAATGGAGAGAAAAAGAAACAGTCCATCACCAAAAAGAAAGGTGGAATCCTCAGAAAGATCACTAAATGAAACACAGGCAAGCAAACTATCAGATATGGAATTCAAAATAATGATGATAGAGAAGCTCAATGAGCTCAGTCACCTCAAAGAAAACTACAAACAACTCCAGAGGAACTATAAAGAACTCCAGGGAAGCTAAAAGGAACTTACTGAGAACTACATCAGCATTAAAAAGGACATAGAAACTATCAGTAAGAGCCAGGAGGAAATGAAGAATACATTTTCTGAATTGAAGAATACAGTAGAAGGAAACAACATCAGGCTAGAAGAAGCAGAGGATGAGATAAGTGAGGTGGAGGACAACATACAAAAATATTCCAAGACTGTGCAACAGAATAAAAAAAAAAGGATGAACGAGAATGAAGAGGTTTTAAGAGAGCTGCAGGACAACAGGAAATGAAATAATATCCATATCATAGGGATACCAAAAGGAGAAGAGACACAAGGAATGAAAAACCTGTTCAAAAAAATAATGATAGAAAACTTTCCTAACATGATGAGTAAAAATGTTACTTAAGTTCAGGAAGCACAGAGGGTCCCAATGAGGATAATACCAAACAGACCCATTCCAAGACACATTATAATTAAAACGGCAAATTTCAAAGACAAGAGAAAATCCTAAAATCATCACAAGAGAAAGAGCAAATAACATATAAGGGGGCTCTGATAAGGTTATCAAATAATTAGTTGACAGAAACAATACAAGCCAGAAGGGAATGGCAAACAAGATTCCAAATAATGGGAAACAAAGGCCTGCAACCAGCAATACTCTACCCAACAAGGCTCTCATTCAAAATAGAAGGTGAAATGAGCTTCACAGACAAAAGAAAACTAAAAGAATACATCTCTACCAAACCAGCATTGCAAGAAATGCTAAATGATCTGCTTTTTAAAAAAATGAAGAAATTGAGATAGACAGAGAGTAACACAGGTACAAAGGGGGAAAATGGCAATAAATAAGTATCAATCGATAATAACCTTAAATGTAAATGGATTAAATGAGCCAATCAAAAGGCATAGGTAGCTGAATGGATAAGAAAACATGATCCATATATATGCTGTCTTCAAGAGACCCACCTCAGAACAAAAGATTGACACAGATTGAAAGTGAAGGGGTGGAAAAACATATATCAAGCAAATGGACATGAAAAAAAGGCTGGAGTTGCAATTCTTATTTCAGACAAAATAGATTTTACGATGAAGGCCATAAAAAGAGACAAAGAAGGACATTTCATAATACTTAAGTGAACAATCTATCAAGAAGATATAACTCTGGTAAACGTATATGCACCAAACATAGGAGTCCCCAAATATATGAGGAAAATCTAGGAAAACTTCAAGAAGGATATAGACAACAACACACTCATAGTAGGGGATTTTAATACCTCATTATCAATAAGGAACAGATCTTCCAAACAAAAAAGCACCAGGATATTGTGGCGTTAAACAACATTCTAGAGGTAATGGACCTAACTGATATATACAGAATCTTTCACCCCAAAGTAACAAAATGCACATTCTTTTCAAATGCACATGGAACGTAGACAAGCCATGTGGTAGGGCATAAGACAAGACTCCAAAAATACAGAAAAATTGAAATCATACCAAGCATCTCCTCAGATCACAAACTCATGGTGACTGAATAACATGCTTTTAAGTAAAAAATGGGTACACAATGAGATCAAAGATGAAATAAAAATTTCTGGAAACAAATGACAATGAATACACAACAGCCCAAAACCTATGGAACACAGCAAGACAGTCCTCAGAGGGAAATTTATAGCAATACAGGCCTACCTAAAAAGGATAGAAGAAGCTTATACAAACAACCAAACCATAAAGCTGCAAGAACTAGAGAAGCAACAACAAACAAAGCTCAGAGCAAGTAGAAGGAAGGAAATCATCAAGATCAGAGCAGAACTAAATTATTTAGAGACTCAAACTACAATTTGAAGAATCAATAAGTCCAGGAGCTGGTTCTTTGAAAAAATAAACAAAATTGACAAGCCTTTAACCAGACTCATCAAGAAAAAATGAGAGGACCCAAATTAATAGAATCAGGACTGACAGAGGAGAAATCATGACTGATACTTCAGAAATACAAAGGATTGTGAGAAATTACCACAAACAACTATATGACAAGAAATATGACAACCTGGGTGAAATGGACACATTTCTGGAAATGTATAATCTACAAAAACTGAATCCAGAAGAAGCAGAAAGCCTGAACAGGCCAATAACAACTAGTGAAATTGAAGAAGTAATCCAAAATCTCCTAAAGCACAAGTGTCAGAGAAGATGACTACACAGGTAAATTCTCCAAAACATTTGGAGAAGAACTAACTCCTATCCTTCTCAACCTATTCCAAAAAATACAACAAGAGGGAAGACTCCCAAACTCTTTCTATGAGGCCAATATTATTCTAATCCCCAAACCAGGTCAAGACACAACTAAGAAAGGAAACTATAGACCAATATCTCTGCTGAGATTCTCAACCAAATATTGGCCAGCCAGATCCAACAATACATTAAAAAGATCATACACCATGATCAAGTGGGTTTCATCCCAGGGATGCAAGGATGGCACAACATTCCCAAATCAATAAATGTAATACACCACATCAACAAAATGAAAGACAAAAACCACATGATCATATCAATAGATGCTGAAAAGGCATTTGATAAAATACAGCAACAATTTATGACCAAAACACTCAGCAAAATGGGAATAGGGGGAGCATACCTCAACATAATAAAGGCCATATATGAGAATCCTGAAGCCAACATCATACTCAATGGGCAAAAACTAAAATTTTCCCCCCAAGATTAGGAACAAGACAAGGCTGTCCACTTTCTCCACTTCTGTTCAACACCATCTTGGGAAGTTCTAGCCATAGCTATCAGAGAAGAAAAAGAAATCAAAGGCATCAAAATTGGAAAGGAAGAAATAAAACCATCATTATTTGCAGATGACATGATAGTGTACATACAAAACTCGACAGGCTCCAACAAAAATTTACTTGACCTAATAAGCAAATCTAGCAAAATAGCTGGATATAAAGTCAATATCCAGAAATCAAAAGCATTTTTGTATACCAATAATGAAACATCAGAGATAGAAGCTGGAAAACAAATCCCATTTACCATAGCAACAAGAAAAATGAAGTACTTAGGAATAAACAACCGAGGAAGTAAAAGACCTGTACTTAGAAAACTACAGAACACTGAAGAAAGAAATCAAGGAAGATACAAATAAATGGAAGCATATATCATGTTCATGGATAGGAAGAATTAACATCATTAAAATGTCCATATTACCTAAAGCAATCTATATTCAATGCAATCCCAATTAAAATACCAATTGCAGACTTCACAGAAATAGAAAAAATACTTCAAAAATTTATATGGAGCCAAAACGCCCACGAATAGCCACCACAATCTTGAGAAAGAAGAACAAGGTAGGAGGAATCACAATCCCGGACTTCAAACAATACTACAAGGCTACTATCATCAAAACAGCATGGTACTGGCATAAGAATAGACATATAGATCAATGGAACAGAATAGAGAGCCCAGAAATTAACCCAGGACACTATGGTCAACTAATATTTGACAAAGGGGGAAGGAACATCCAATGGAGTAAAAACAGTCTCTTCAATAAATGGTATTGGGAGAACTGGACAGCAACATGCAAAAAAATAAAACTAGACCACCAACTTACACCATACACCAGAATAACCTCAAGATGGATAAAGGATTTAAACATAAGCAGAGCCACCATAAAGGTCCTGGAGAAAAATATAGGCAGTAAAATTTTAGATATCCTACGCAGAAATATGTTCACTGATACTTCACCAAGGGCAAAGGAAATAAAAGAACAAATAAACAAATGGGACTACATCAAACTGAAAAGTTTCTGTTCAGCTAAAGAAAACACCAGCAAAATTCAAAGGGAACCAACTGTATGGGAAAACATAATTGTCAATGATACCTCAGACAAGGGTTTGATATCCAAAATATATAAAGAACTTATGACACTCAACATCAGGAAGACAGTCAGCCCAATTAAAAAATGGGAGAAGGACCTGAACAGATAATTCTCTGAGGAAGACAAAGGGCCCAAAGGCATATGAAAGAATGCTCAACATCACTAGTCATCAGAGAGATGCAAATTAAAACCACAATAAGATACCACCTCACACTTGTCAGAATGGCAAACATCAACAAATCAACAAAAAACAAGTGTTGGTGAGAATGTGGGGAAAAAGGAATCCTGGCACATTGTTGATGGGAATGCAAGCTGGTGCAGCCACTGTGGAAAACAGTATAGAGTTTCCTTAAAAAACTAAAAATGGAACCACCTTTGGATCCAGCAATTCCACCACTAGGATTATAGCTGAAGAACCCTAAAGCACCAACTCAGAAGAACCTATGTACCCCTATGTTCATAGCAGTGCTATTTATAATAGCCAAGTGCTAGAAACCGTCTAAGTGCCCATCAGTGGATGACTGAATCAAAAAACTTTGGTACATTTACACAATGGAATACTACACAGCAGAAAGAAAGAAGGAACTCCTACCCTTTGCAACAACATGGATGGAACTGCAGAGTATTATGCTTAGTGAAATAAGCCGGTCAGTGAAAGGCAAATACCATATGTTCTCACCCCCTTCAGGATAATAATGAACAAAACAAACAAATAAGCAAAATAGAACCAGATACATGAATACAATGAATAGTCCTTCAGTGGGCAGAGTCCTTGGGAGGGGGGAGGAGGAGGTAAAAAAGGGGAGCAGTTTAGTCAAGGAACTAGCATGGAAGAAACATGGACATGGACAACAAGTGGGATTGACTTTGGAGGGAAGAGGGTGAGAGGGGAAAAGGACAGAGGGGAGGAAAAGGGGAATGGATGTACTACAACAACAATAAAATTAAGTTTTAAAAAGCTTTAAAAAATTGAAGTGAAATACTTATAAAATTAACCATTGTACATTTTCAAATGAGCTATTTCATGGCATTTAGGGCAATCACAATATTGAACAGTCAATATGTCTACTTAGTTCCAAAGCACTTTCATTATATCAAGCAGACCCCCACACTCTCTGGCAGGTGCTCTCCATTTCCTCTGCAGCCCAGCCCCCGGCAACTGCTAATCTGCTTTCTGTCTCTATGGTTTTGCCTCTTCTGGGTATTTCATGTAAATGGAACAAGAAAATAGGGTAATGTTTGGGGTCTGGTTTATTTTAGCAGCATAATTCTTTCAAGGTTCACCTAGGTTGTAGCACGTATTAATACTTCATTCTTTTTGTGGCTTAGTAATATTCCATTGTACCAACAACAGCTTTAAACTTTTATTTTGCTTTGTTTTCCAATTAACATCTATTTTTGTAAATGGTATGAGGTAGGGGTTTAACTTTATAAAATCATAGGCACCGAAGGGTTATTTTATAATTATTGGAGATATCAATGTCCAGGAGGAAATAGGAATGAATAAAAATTCTCTAATTCCATTTATATTTCATCACCCACATTAACTGTAATAGTCTAAATAATCACACTGACTTAGGGCTTCCTAATGGTTCCCCTCTGCCTTGGGCATTAGCCGGTCTGTGGAGTGACATTTATTTTATCAATATATTAGCATTATGTGGATCATCTTAAAAGATACTGAAAAGATGCATCTTTCTTATTTGAACCCATGTGAGATGAAAGTTCAGAAATAGCATTGGTATTCTGGTTAATTTATTTTCTAAATGTTCATTCTGGAGTGGTGAGAACTTTTGACCTTGATGCTGATTATGATGAGCACAGCAATCATTCTTGTATAATTAAAAGGCAGGTGAGAATTTTCTTTGTCTTATTTATTAATTTCCTTATGAATCTCTTTTTTTTCCTGGCAATAAGGGCAGAGTGTTTTGTGTTTGTCATAAGAAAATGTGGGCGCAGGCAGTTACCCCCCCGCTTAAAGAATAACCACTGCTTCCTAGGGGACTGAAAGCAGTCTGTGGCCCTTCTGCTTTCCCTTCTTGTCCCCTCCCTTGGCCTAGTAATCATACACAGCCATGGCCCTCATGATTGGCCATGGCAGTTGCACTCATCCTAGCTACTGATCTCTTAACAGCAAAGACCCTTTTGCTGGAGAGGCAATGGCTGGAAACCACTGCAGCATGGGGCCACCTTTTCCAAATCTCCCCTGTGTAAGCCTAACTCCCTCCACAGGCCCCAGGAGCCCCGCTCAGGTCCTGGCCTCCACCTCTATTTGGAGCTCAACTTACAGCTGGGAATGAAGTTTTGGGTCTCAGTTTTAATAGTGACTATTATTTATGGATTATGTGAGCTATATAGGCATTGTGCTAAGGGCTTTTCATGCTTCCTGTCATTTAATCCACTCAAGAGTGTGAGATACGTGTGATTAGCATTCCCATTTTTCAGATAAGAACACTGTGGCCTCAAACAATGAACAACTTGCCCGAGGTCATCCAGCTTGTAGGTGTGAGAAGGGCAATTGAGTCACAGCTCTGCCTGACTTCCAGGTCCTGCCTCTAAACCAACATGTTACGTCTCCCTGTCTCCCCAAAGCTTCACTGTGCCCTGTGCCTCTTCTAGAACTAAATTTCACCCGAAAACATACATGCCCCTTCTAATGATCATGAAATGATGATCCTGATGGTGAGAGCAAACACAGTGCCAGGCTCTCATCACTTTTCTTATCTGTCATCCGTCCACCAATGAGCCTATGGGGTGGATCCTATTATGACTTCCACTTATAATATGAGAAACTGAGGCACATGGGAGTCTCTCAGCAGGAAGCAGCAGAGACAGCCCTGGAGCTGGGGCTGTGTGTGATCTTCAGTGCGGCAGGTGAGACACAGGAAGGCATCCTTGAAGTTGATGCTGCTGTGCGGCCACAGCCTCGGTGGTCCAGTGCCTGAGCTGGGTTTGTATTCACTCCAGCACAGGATTGGAATTCATTTTTCCTGACACCTTTCCATGCCGCTCCTCTGTAACTTCTATTTGCCACTTCTGTCAAGATACTCTCGCCACTCCAAGGTAAATATTTTCTAATAATGCTCTCAATGCTGGGGATTATTTCTGTGGTCCTCTCAATACTCAGTGTTCTCTCTGGGCCTTTGAATCCCATCTTGTTCCTGTGGTGCCTGTCAGCAACCTGCTGCCCAACACAGAATCTTCTGCTCCATGAACTCACTCCCTGGGGTTATTGTGCACATTTATACAGACTATGAGGAGGTGGTTTGGAATGGAGAGGAGAAAAAGAGAATGAGAGTGGGGAGGGGCACAGCTGGAGGAAGTGAGAACAATGAGGCCCAGCCTGGGGCTTCTTTGTGGGGCAAATTCTCTGCTACAATTTCCTGCCTTCCTAGATGTGGGCAGGTTCATGAACTTTTAAGAACAGGTGTTAGAAATAATTTGTTCAGCTTAAGATGCTGAATTTTATGATAATCTTTTAATAAAGTCCCAAGATGACTTCAAATAGCAACTAAAAATTTTGCATTAGGTTTTGCTTTAAAATGCAAACATGGCTACATATTTAATAATAGTAATGATAAAAGTACTAAACAGTATTCATTAGAAACTTTTTATGTGACTGTCCCATCACTTTTTAAGAGCCTGGAATGTGTTGACTCTAATTCTTGGGAAGGCAGTGCTATACCCCCACCCCACCCAACCTTCACATACATACCATTTATAGGTGGAGGGGACAGATTTGGTTCAGCACCCAGTTATCCAGCTGTCAGAGGCAGAGACAGGAGTCGGTCTCCGCCAGTTCATTGCACAAACCCTACCTGTGTTCTGTGTGCTCTATTTGAATCAAGGACTTCAGAGACAACATTCACCACCACAATGACAAAAATGTTTCTTAACTCACAATTGCTAACATTTATTTCTTTGTGTCCTTCTGGTGTCAGAAGCTTTTATGTATGTCATATAATTCAGTCCTTAAAACCATGTTCTCACGAAAGTACAATTATCATCTTAAAGATGTGGAACCTGCATCTTAGGGCAATTAAGATACTTTCCATGGTCCAATAGTTGGTGAGTAGCAGGGTCAGTACTTGAACCCAAGTCCAATTTAACTTCAGATCTAGTTTTTTAAAGACACGTTATTCTCTACTCTTCCACAGTGTAATGTAGAAAAAGAAGAGATGGTTATTTTTTTATTTTTATTTTATTGCTGTTGTATTATATCCATCCCCTTTTTCTTCCCCTCTGTCCCCTTCCCCACCCACCCACTCCCCCACAAAGTCAATCCCACTTGCTGTCCATGTCCATGGTTCTTCCACCCTAGTTCCTTGACTAAACTGCTCCCCTTCTTTGTCTCCTCTTCCCCTCTCCCCACTCCCCTCTGCCCACCAAAGGTCTATTCATTGCATTCATGTAACTGGTTCTGTTTTGCTTGCTTGTTTGTTTTGTTCATTCTTGTCCTGTAATGGGTGAGATCATATGGTATTTGTCTTTCATTGACTGGCTTCTTTCACTAAGCATAAAATACTCTCCAGTTCCATTCATGTTGTTGCAAAGGGTAGGGGTTCCTTCTTTCTTTCTGAGATGGTTAATTTTTAATTTTAATTTAATTTTATTCTCTTTTTAAAGATTATTTATTTATTATTTTTAGAGAGATGGGAAGGGAGAGAGAAAGAGAGGAAGAGAGACATCAATATATGGTTGCCTTTCACCTGCCTCCAGCCTGGTTGGAGACCTGGCTTGTAACCTGGTTATGTGCCCTGGCTGGGAATCGAACCAGTATCCTTTGGGCTCACAGGCCAGCACCTTTCCACTGAGCCATCAGCCGGAGCCCTGAGATGGTTAATTTTTTAATTAAAAATGAGTATCTTGCTAAGTATCTAGATTAATGACATCACCCTGTATTTTGTGAATTTTAATGTGACTCCATAGGAAAGTCAATGAATAACTGTAGCATTGACCTTGAGGGCCTATTCAGCTTTTTATTCCTATTGAATAATTTATTATTCATAAATCAAAAATCTTATAGCTATTCAGTTTTACTATTCATGGTAAAATTTCCTATCTTTCCTATCCTACCTGTTAACATACTTTTTGTCCTTTCTCCTGTCTCAGATTAAATCTAGTCTAGCTTCAATTCCCTTTCTCGAATTGATTATTTCTGACTTCTTGACCCACCCCAGACCTCTCTCCCAAGCTCCTGACCTCATTTTTATCTGCTCCCTGAGCACTGCTGATGTCCCTCATCAGAGATTCATCATGTCTGAAACCTGACAAATCAGGACTTTCTCCTGACTTCCCAATTACTGATCATGACGTATCTATCCCCAGTCACTTAAGTTTAAAACTTTAGGATCATCTTTGGTACTTCCTTCTCCTCCAAACCCAGTCCTTGCATTCTTTTATTCACCTATTTATTCACTATGTGTGAAGAGCGTAAAGCACAAGTTATATGCATCCATCCATTTATTCACTCAGCAAGGATCATACATCTACAACTGGACCATAGGTGTAAGGCTAGATCAGACAAAGTCAACAAGTAGGAGATTTCTCATATTAATGTTTAATAGCAAGTAGATAATACATACACAAAGTAAGGTATATGTGGGTTTTCAGACGAGGAAGAGGTTGCTCTTGGCTGAAGAGCAGTTGAAGACCATAGATTATATCCCATCCCCTTCCTTTCCTACCACATTCGTTACCAGATCCCAGGCACAGAGAAGTAAGGCAAAGTTCAGTGCTGAACTTCAAAATCAAGGCTACAAGTCAATGACTTACCAGTTCTTGTCGCATTAGCCCAAGCCCATCTCAGATTTAAATTTCAGCCCATGTTCAGCAGGATGCTTCCGGAGAGTTTTTATTATAGAAGAGTATCATAATCTAGTTTAGTATTTTTAAAAAAGATTTTATTTATTATTTCCAGAGAGAGAGGGAGAAAGGCAGAGAAGGAGAGAAACATCAATGTTATGGTTGCCTTTCACCTGCTTCCAGCTAAGGACCTGGCTGGAGACCTGGCTTGCAACTTGGTTATGTACCCTGGCTGGGGAATCGAACCAGTGACCTTTGGGTTTGCAAGCTGGCGCCTTACCCACTGTGCTATCAACTAGGCTTAGTTTAGTATTTTTAAACATTTGCTATGGATACTGCACAGGGAATGGGCTGTAGGAACAAATGAGTAGAGGCTGGAAAGCTAGTGAGGAACTGATTGAGGTGGTCCAACTAAGAGACTGGCATTTTTCCTCATGATCTAGACTAGAAGTTGGCAAATTTGGCCCATTGCCTGTTTTTGTAAGCAAAGTTTTATTGGAAACAACTATACTCATTTATTTACATATTGTCTATGACTGCTTTCAAACTATAACAACAGAGCTGAGTATTTGCAACAGAGACCATCTAGCTAGAAAAGCCTAAAATATTTTCCATTTCCCCTTCTGCTCAAAAAGTTTGCTGACCCTGCTCTAGATACACTGCTTTCTTTCAAATATTAGAACATGCAAAGTGATTTCCCACCTCATGTTCTATCTGCCTGGAACACTCTTCCCTTACTTTTTGCACTGCATTTTTATTAGCCTTCCGGTCTCAGTAAAGGACAAAGAAGATTTTGGAACTGAAAAAAAAGGGCCTTCTAGTCTATTCCTTGACCCTGTTTGAATACTGCATGACACTTTTGTAATTGGTAACAACTTTTAATTACATACATATTTGTCTATTATCTGTCTCTCCCATTAAGTGGTAAATGTCATATGGGTGGGGGCCATGTCTGTTTTATTGACTGTTCTAGACCTAATAATTAGCACTGTATGTACTTGTAAAGATAGGGTGCTAAATAAATGTTCTGTTTCAAGAATGGATAATTAATGATATGATATGACTCTTACAGATGTCTAATGGATTTTATATTTTAAAATTAATATTAAAACTAAACAGAATTCCCCACCAATAAAAAAGGAACTACAAATGGTTGACCACCCTTCATAGGAAAAAAGATAGCAACTCAAATTAATAAAGTAAAATATTTGAATACATACCCACAAAAGAAGATGTCTAAATAGCCAATAAACATGAAAAGTCGTTTCAATTTCATTACTCATCATGAAAATGTAAATTAGAATCAAATGCAAATTAAAACCACGAACGTTCACTAGAAAGACTAGAATTATAGAGGCAGAAAACGTCAAATATCAGCAAGCAAGTGAAGAAAATAAAACTGTTTTACACTGCTCACGGGGGTGTAAACTGGCACAACTGCTTTGGAAAACTGGCAGTGTCTGCTAAAGCTGCACTTATGCCTTCCCTGTGACCAAAAAGGACTACACATAGGTGCTCACACAAATACTGATGTAAAATATTAATAGCAGCATCTCTGGAGTAGTCCTAGTTGGAAAGCTCCTTAAATATCTATGAATATATATGATGTCTGTCCAGAAAAAGCCCAACCATTGTTAATATTACGAGAATAGTTTGCACAACATTGATGTAACCTGGCATCCAAGGAGAGTGGACTAGAATGCACATGTGAGAACAATGACAACTTCACTGTAGTAGTCAGTGGGGACAGTAGAGGGCTGTTGAGTGATGTGTACTGTGTGGCCATTGCACAAAATGACTGAGCAAATAGAGCAACAAATCTGCATCAAATTTTGCATAAAGTTTGAACATTCCTCCTCAAAAACTATTCAGATGATTCAGAAGGCTGCAGCTATGGGCAGCTGGTGATTGGCAGCTTCATCACGACAATGTCCCTATTCATGCATCATATCTTATACAGACTATTTTTGGCAAAACATCAAATCAGCCAGGTGACTCAGCCCCCTTACAGCTCAAATATGGTGCCCTGTGACTTATGGCTTTTCCCAAAACTAAAACCACTTTTAAAAGGGAAGATATTTCAGACCATTAACAACATTCAGGGAAATACAATGGGGCAGCTGAAGGCAATTTGCGAGAACTCTGTGAGGTCCCAAGGTGCCTACTCTGAAGGGAACTGAAGCATCATTGTCCTATGTACAATGTTTCTTGTATCTTCTTCAATAAAGATATAAATAGAAATAAAAATTAAATAAAAATAAAAATAGAAAGTCTTTTTTTGTTCTGACTTTAAAAGAAGTGTGTGCTTGTTAAAAAAAATAGATACTTCAAAACATAGAGAACATAGAGATGAATAAAAGGTACTTACATATATTTATATCTAAATCTATAACTCTGGATAGTGAGTATTATTTTTTAATCTGAAATGGTATCACATTCAAATACAGTTTTCAACCTGCCTATGTTACCTAACAGTAGAGCATGATTTTTTTTCCGATGTCAGTAAATAGAAGCCAACATTTTTCTTTTTGATATACCATAATGTATGATAGTCAATATTGATAGATACTTCAAAGTTTCCTCTCCAAACTTTTAATTTCTTAAACAATGAGGTCAAGTTTGTATATATGGTTAAATATTTAAGATAAAAATTTATTTAAGGAACATTCCTAGAAAAGTTATCACCTTATCACATAGTATTCAAAATTGAGGCATTGGCTAAAACATTCCCACTAGGGTTGTGCCAGTTTTATTCCCACTGACATTACAGGGAAGCACATAACATTCTAGATCCTGAACAATACTTGAGATTGTCATTCTTTTAAACATTTTTCACCTCATGACCTTGGGCATTACCAGAAGGGTGACCACATACATGGACTGATGTTGGTTCTGGCAAGATGGTGGGATGGGTTATATTTTTAAATAGAACCCACAGGATTTGATGATCCATTGGATGTAGAGAAAGAGAGTGTTTAAGATGATCTTAAGATATATCTATGTTGATATGAGTCTCATCCATGATAAGGATGAATTCCATCCAAGATGTCCTTTTCCCTTCATACAACAGCCTAAGGTAGAAGTTAGAGAGATGAATAAACTCAGTAACAAGCATTTGAGTAAGTACCAACATAAAGCTGCTGATAAAGAAAATCAGCATCTAGGGGAAAAGATACTGAAACTGATTATGTCACTGAGAGATAGTCCAGAGATCAGGTATGTTGGTTCCTAAGAATTCATTCTATGGCCCACTGAGGTCACTGGGCAGTCTCAATCTTAGCAACATTGATGTTTGAGTCCAGTAATTCTTTGTTGTGGGGATATAGTTCATGCATTTTGGATGTTTAGCAGCATCCCTGCTTCCTACCCATTAGATGCAAGTAGATACCTGACCCCACCTTGAGTTGTGACAACCAATAATGTCTTCTGATCTTGCCAAATGTCTCCAGGAGAGAAAACTGCTATTTTATGGATTGTGGTATTGCTCTTGGTGCCAAAATCCATGCAATAGGGTAAATATGCTATATCCAAGTGTCTCAAGCAGCAGCTTTATATGTGGGCAGAGTCTCTATTTTGTGCAGCCAAGGCCTTTCCAGTGTCCCTTTCCAAAGGTAAACCTCAATGGCCCATCCATCTGGATCCCAGAGCAATCAGCATGTTCAACCCCAAGTTGCTTCCAATGCATCTGTGTCTGCCCAGTTGCTGCTTACTAGCTATGTGTCCACAAACTACTAGGTGCTTTCCTTATCATCTGCCATGGTTAATTCATCATTTGGATCTTGGCTCAACTACACTCCTTGAGGAGCTTTTTGTGACTCCTATGATTGGACTAGATGCCTCCTTGAAACTTCAATCCTACCTTGTCCTCTTTTTCTCTTAATACCTTTTCATTTGTAATTTTATTTATATTTGATATTTGATAATCATTTGATTGTCAGACCCCTCAGAGGAATGTAATCCCCATGAAGGTGGAAATGTGGCCATTTTTGCACATGATCAAACCCCAGTCACTAACACAGTACTCAAAATATAGTAACTCTAATACTGTTGAGTAAATAAATAATTAGATTAATTAGGATAATGTTTGTGAGGTACCTTGCAAAAACGTTGTCCCCATAAACATTCAATAAATAGTGGTTGTGATATTATTTCATTATTATTATTATTTACAGTGGATACAGGGAGATACACACAGGGATTATAAATTCATGTACACTGATTAAATTCCTACCTCATCTATTTCTATTTCCTCTTTATACTTTTTCATTTTTGTTTACTGTAGCTTCAAGGTATGCAAAAATACTTCTCTGTATTTAAAATGTTATAAGAGAATTGCTTTAAAAGTCTCATAGGAAGTCAATGAACTATTAAATACAATGAGACATTATAGATTTCACCAGGTGCAATTGAGATAGTTCCCACCAGGGTTATATTCCAAGGGCAAATCTACACAGGACAATCTGAGCCACACACCAGCCTTAATCTCCCAGGCTTTTCCCAATAGGGCTGGTTGTGGACTGAGTAATTAGGACCAAGATGGATGTCACAGAGCTGAGCAGAGCAGAAAGGGCACCTTACCAGAGCCTAGTTCTCCTTTGCAGAGACAGTCACATGTCATAGGCAATTGGATCGGGTGCCCAGAACTGGAAATGAAATTCAATTGTCTGAGGAAACAGAACTCAATTGAGTTTTCCCTTGGCTCCAAGAAAAGCTTCATCATCCCACAACTAGTGACCCAGAACCCCTACTTTATCTTAGGACTTTTTGGAGCATCTATTTGCTCTGGGACACTTGCTATCTGAGACAAGCAAATATGCCTTGTTTTACTTCCCAGATCTTGAGATGTTGCCATTGATTACATTTTATGAGGTGCAATGGGCAGTATATCTCATCTGGGCAAAATGAATGGTGGAGTCAGTCTATCCCTGAGTTAGAGTCTGGAGGATGTTGGCATAACTCCTCCATTGGATGATCACCAGAGTGGAGACTATTTGTCATAAAATCCAAACCTTCAAAGCACCTTAGAATGTATAAACTTTTGGGGCATCCATAAACTCTTTCCTTCCTCCCCATCTGGAAACACCTGTACATTTAAGGACTGTTATGACCAGAAGGTAAGATAGCAATCTTCTTCTCTGCATCTATTCAGAGCAAGCAATACGGATAGTTTAGCCTCCCCCAAACACAAATAATTCACACACAGGAGGTTCCCACTGGCTTGACAACTAGATCTGAAGCACAGACTAATTGTCTTCAATCTATTGTGTTAGCCTCAGGATTTCCTGGGTCCACATTCATGCTGGAGCTCACTGTGGTGCTGGGTATAAACTTCTATCTGCCTTGATTTAAAAAAAATTCATTCTTGACCCCTTACCTCGTTCCTTATATCAGGTCTTCTTTGGAAAGTGAAGTGGTCCTCAAAGGCCAGTTTGAAAACCATTCCATTATTCAAGAATCCACATGTCTACGCAACCGAAGACCTGAGAAACCCAGTTTTATTCTCAATGGAGAATGTGAGTCCTCGGGCCCTATCCTTATACAGTTCTGCTGGGCTCCTGATGACTCAGGGCATGGGCTCATGGCTGTCCTCCCTGGACAAGGGCACCAGGTGAAAGCAGGTAGGGGGCTGAATCCCCATCCCATCCCCACCTCCATTCTCCAAGCCATACATCTTGGCACAGGGATTCATGCATCTAAAAGCAAGGACACATTTTCCTAATTTGTACAAGGGAACCCAGCAATAACTCCAACTCTTATACTGGGCTTTTCTTTTTCTGCTACGTTCTTGAAGATACCCCTTGACTAAGAATGAGAAAGCTCAAACACAGCAAAAGGAAGCAATGGGGGATATGCTTGCAGCCAGACAAGCCTGGTTCACCCAGCTGACCTTCACATCTCCTTGACCTTGCTCACCAGGCAGGGCAGGTCCCCCAACTCCGTTTGAGGAAATTAATGGGCAGGGGTGCAAAACTGACTTACAGTATTTTAATTATTCTTTAATTATGTTCCACATCATTACCTCATCAAGGACTCTTCCAGGGCCTGTCTCACTATCAAGGGGAAGGTTAGAGGGCAATGACAGAATTTCTCCCTGACCTGTCCGCAGCTGCATTCCAGCTTTGCAAAGTTTTCTGAGCAGCCCAGTTGGTCATGAAAAGATAGGAGATGCCCTTCTTCCCTCAAAGCCCAGAGGAGTGGCAGCAGGAAGATAAAGGAGACTTTGAAACTGATAATTGAAAGAAAAATTCTATCCAAGCCTTTCAAGTCCTCCTGGGCTCAAGTTCTTTTTCTCTCCTCCAGCATGTTATGGCTGTTCTGGGAGGTTGGAAGAGAATACCTATCAGAGGTGCTTTCATGCCGAGCCGCAGCCAAGGCCAGTGGCTTAGCCAGAAAGGCAAGTTTCTTTCTCAGGGATGGTCTAAAAACAAGGGGCAGGGAGGAATAGCCCCCAGGTGTAGCCCACTGAGAAAGTAGAGAGTGGCACCTTCTGAAGTTTAACCCTAGAGTCTAGGGATCTGAAAGTGGAAGGGTTTTAGAATTCATTTAACCAATCACCCAATTCTATCATGTCTATGAAACGTCTCATCAAGCCTCTGCTTGGGGTGGGAAAGAGCTAGGCCATCCCTTAGCTCAGGCAGCTGTTTTCAATAGGCTCTTTGAATTTCCTTTCAACAATCCACTCATTAAACAGTTGCTTCAGAAGCAGGTTTGAACCCTCGCTCTGCCCCTTGCTAGCTGCATGCTTATGAGCAAGTAGGTTCATTTCTCTGAACCTTGGTTTCCTCATTTGTAAAACGGGAGTTAATAATAGTACTAATCTCTTATGAAGTTAACGTATTTCAAGATCTTGCCATAGGACTTTATAAAATATTACACACTCCACATGTGGATGGGGCATACTACAATGCCTTCTAGAAAATAAGATCTTTAAAGTTCCCATGGCCTGTGTCTGTACTGTTATTCATTTAACTCTGTATTTCCAAGGCATAATAGCACACAGTTGGTCCTCAATAAATATTTATTAAGAAAGTGAATAAACAAGTATGGGATATGTAGTAAAGTAGGATAAATGTCATAGAGGAAGCCCAGAATGCTGTAGGAACAGAGAGAGAAGGGAGCCTGACTTCTGAGAAACCATCCCTAATTTAGAGCTGAATTAAGTAATTGGTTCTGCGTGGGCCAAAGCCTCTTAGAACAGTCTCTCAGGTCACTCCCAATAGGATAGTCTTCTTCCTCCCACTTCCTTGCATGTGCATCACTCTCCTCCCATCTGCCGAGGACAGCAGGGCCCTTATAACTAACTATATGACCCAGAATTGGCAAAATGATCCCACTGCAGCCTGAGCAGCCCGGAGTCCAGCAGATTTGCTGACTGAGACTAGCGAAGCCAACACTCCCACAGGTTTTCAGCATCAGCCCTGTTCACGGAGTCTTCCGTCTTCCTCACTTGCTTGATATATTTATGTGCCACTTGCAATACACTTATGTAAGTTAAACCGAATTAGCTTTATTTTCTTTGGTGATGTTGATGACCACAGGCTAACTGGGGCTCCTCTGGCATATCCCAAATTGAGGGTTGGGGTGATTGACAAGGTGGCTTCACTGCCACAGGGCACCTGGAGGATAATATGCTCAGGAGCTGAGAGGAGACCCACCCTGGGCACTGCACTTTGGTTTCAATGTGGATTTTAGGACATCCTCATACAGTGCAGGGGCTGCATGGTTCGGAGATGTCTTTCCCCTCGTGTGCTGGATCTGCCCATGTCACCGGAGAAGGTTGTAGGTGGGGCTCAGATGACAATTCTGAAATGCTTGTAGTTAAGTATCTCCCATGTTTCCAAGATAAACTATAACCAGCGTTTCAGACCTACATTTTCATAGACGTCATGGCTCTTTACACAAAGTTCAAAGATGAGTGAGTCCATTGAAAGTATATGAGGAAACTGATGCACAGACGGTGCACAGATAATGCAAACCCCGAGGCTGGTCCAGGCGGGGCCCTCTACCCAGGGTCTGGGAGACCCCAGCAGTGACTGTGACTGTACCTAGCCCGAGCCCTCTTGTCTGTGAGATGAGGAAGAGTCATTTCCACTCAGCCATCAGATCATGGGTAAAAATAAAGCAGGATGATAAAAGTACCTGCCATTTACTAATTTGATTTAGCAAATTCCAGCATGGGTCAAATTCTTTACATACTTTACTCCACCCTTCCAGCAATCTAATGTCATAGGTGCTGTTACTATCCCTAATCTGCAGAAGAACAAACTGAGGCTCAGGAAGATCTGAGGCAACAAAATCACACACATTATAAGAGCCAGAACCAGACTCTAAGCTTGGGTCTCTAGAGGCCAAAACCCCTGTTCTTCACCACCCCTATAGCATGTACGAGGGTGAGTGATGCAGATGCAGAGCCTGATCAAAGGGACCAAAACAAGCAGCACGGGTAATGCAGAATGAGAGCCCCATGAGGACAGACTTGTCTGCTCTCTATCATTGTGCCCCCAGGGCACCTGGGGCAGTTCCTAACACAGTGTGAATGCTAAGTGTGTGTGTGTGTGTGTGTGTGTGTGTGTGTAAGCAGTCAGGAGAACCAGACTCACTACTTGGTGGTCAGAAGCTGGAGTAAGTGCAGCTGCGGTCGTTGCTGGGACAGGGAAAAGGGGGTGGCCCAGTTTAACCACGGGCAGGTTGGTTCATCCTGTGCATGGGCTCATTCTGGCCAAAGACAAGCTGTCAGGATGTCCCCAGGAGGAATGAGGAAAAGCAGATGCGAAAACAGTCTGCTTACACTGAGGACATCTTCAGAAACATCAATAATAATGCATATTTTAAAACCTATTTTTGAAAACTATTTTCACACCAGAATAATATGCATCAATATATGTATTAGCTTCTAGCATTATAGAATCAAAAGTTTAGGAAAATCATTGTAAAATAATCTTGTTCTAAGCAAGAATCAAAAAAGAAATATATAAATATCAAAATTAAAGATGCCTGTATGGAAAAATATTCTATAAAGTTAGAAATAACAGACTTGGAAAAAATTGTGCAAGATATTTGAAAGACAAAGGAGAGCATTAACATTCAAATGTGCACAGTGCTCCTGTGAATCAATAAGGAATACACAGATAACGCAGAAACATGTGGAGAGAATATGAACAGACATTTCACAGAAAAACACAAAGTCCAACATATATTTGAGGAAATTCCAAGTTCTCCAGAAATTGGAGAACTGCAAATTAAAATAATAAGATTAGCAAAAAAAAATTTTTTTTTTAAATTTTATTGTTGTTGTATTACATCCATCCCCTTTTTGCTCCCCTCTGTCCCCCCACCCACCCACCCATTCCCCCCAAAGTCAATCCCACCTGTTGTCCATGCCCATGGTTCCGTTATACTAGGTTCTTGTCTAAGCTGCTCCCCATCTTTGCCTCTACCTCTCCCTCCCCCCTACCCCGTTTCCCTGACCACTGAAGGCCTATTCCTTGTATTCATATACTTGGTTCTGTGTTGGTTGTTGTTAGTTTTGTTCATTATTGTCCCGTAAGAGGTGAGATCATATGATATTTGTCCTTCACTGACTGGCTTATTTCACTAAGCATAATACTCTCCAGTTCCATCCATGTTGTTGCAAAGGGTACAAGTTCCTTCTTTCTTTCT